>CM052111.1:11376000-11416022 GCA_028454245.1 Halictus quadricinctus
TTAGTAGAAGGTAGTCTTTCTGTATCATTGGCACATTTCCTGTACCATAATTATAACGCGAGAAATTAAAGATAGCACGCGTGTGCTATCTTTTTCTTTGGGAGTGTAAACATACATGTCTACACGATGCATGTAAAAAACACGGGTCTGGCAGGGACAATTATCGGCTGGAAGATTGTACTATTCTTTGATACACTGCCAAACGTAGAAAAGGATAGCGAAGCTCGAGTGGCCTCGGTCAGCGATGAGTGTAAACATAATACGGATCGGGTGTATCGGTTTGGGACCACTAATAATCCAATAACAAAACTTCTTTATTTTTCATTATTTTTTTTATGGGACTTTCACCAACATATTTGTGGCATTTTTCTAATGAAAATGATACCAAATATGATATAATTCCGATGATATTTACTGGAATATTATTTACTGGCTTTGGGACCCCTCACGGGGTATACCCTGCGGCAGTGGGGGTAGTTCTGGGACTTTTATCGGCTAGATATTTGGGACATATATCGAGTAAAGATACGGTCACAATTCAGACATCGACAATTTGGAATGGAAAATTTTGCTAAATTTAGTGTCCAATACTATTGAATACTAGTGAATACTATTTGGATACACAAATGCGTAGACGTACAATACGTGCACACAATAATACCCAATCATACCTGCTAATTAAGAGCAAAATTGTTCGCGTTACACCTGGCCCACGCGGGATATCGGCTTGGCGCAGGTATTAACGCGTAAAACGCGTCGTGTAGCAAGTAGCAAAGTGCGATGTACGCTCTCGTAAGGCAGACAGACACCTTTGAAGGCTCTCGATGCGCTCTTTCCGCTCGACTTCGAGACGTTCGAGGAGGGACTGATTTCATACATCCTTTCCAAATGTCAGGAAAGTTTGCGGTCGGATCATGAGAGATGTCCATTGATACAGGTTCGGTGTACAGACACGCAACGTGCCAAAACTGTCAAGACGCATATCCGAAGAAACAGCTCGGCCGATATACATGTTTCTTTGAGAAACGAAGCTCCTTGGATGCTCGGGAAACGACGCGCGGCGACGGTTATCACTTTTTCTAGAGCTCTACAAGATCCCCAAAAATTTCGGGTACCCGATACTCGAGTCGGTTCAGAATTTTTCGAGTCGGGTCGGGTCGGGTTGTTGAGAGTAAAGATCAAATAAGAGCTATACATACGTTTAAATCGAAATAAATACGGTAGAAGATATACATTTTTTTATTGCTTATTTATTGGTATATGCCTCATCTAAATGACCGCCTCTGGACTTCTTTATTTTCAACCATTTTTGTCGCATAAATCGTCACCTGTGGCAGCAATAACACGACTAATATTCGTTTTTAAATGAATTAGTGTTGTCAGCTTATTGGAATAAACCAACGATTTAACGTAATCTCAGAGAAAGTAATCTAAAGGCGTTATGTTGCATGATCTTGGTAGCCAGTTCATATCAGCATTAGGAGGGATCGCACGATCACCGAACTCATTATTTTCATAACAAACTTTAACAATTTCTATGCAAGCTGTACAGTTTTCCATGACAAAATGGCAACCAATACTCAAGTCACTTGTAAAATCAGGACAGAAAGAATAAAATATATGTAATGAGTTATTGAATTATTCGTTGAACGTTCAAGGATTGTAGAGAATAACAAACTGAAAAGTTTCACTGTAAAGAATACAAGAATTTTTATTAATTAAACTATTTACCTAAACTATTTACAATGGTTACAAACCTGTAAAGAATACAAGAAACAACGTTCAAAGTTTGTTCTTCGCAATCTTGTTCCTCGTATAAACAATTCACTTTATTATAAAAGAATGATTAGTTGAAGATTATAATTTGGCAATATTCACACGTGTCTGCCGAATCATTTGTTTTTATTTCTCTGCCGCTACTGCGGACCCTTACTTATCGACTCACTGTATTGAGCGGGAAGATTTAAATCAATTAAGGAACGCACTCCTTACATATATAAGCTGTCAAAGATTCATAGCTCAAGTTTCAAATCCCGATCCTCGAATCGGGATTCCCGAAATTTGGTAAACTGTGTTTCGGAACGAACTTTTCTGAACACTACCATGAACTGGAAGTGTTCGCAAAAATCCGTGTGTATCCAATTCACTCTGATTTCAAATTTCGCATGTATTGATTTTTCGGGTGTATCTTGCGACATCAAAATCTCAGGATTGCAAGAGCATATACAGTGTTTACTCTATATATGTCCCAAATGCCTAGCCGATAAAAGTCCTAGAACTATCCCCACTACCGCGGGGTCTAGAGCTTCGCTGTCCTTTTCTACGTTCGACGTGGGTCAAAGAATAGTATCTCCTAACCAATATACGTCCCTGGCTAGACCCGTGTTTTGGACAAATATCGAGTAAACACTGTATTATTAATAAACGCTATCATTTCGCGGTCGTGTGCAATGAATCTCAAAACTGGAGAATCCCGATCCGATTCGAGTATCGGACACCGGAAATTTTCGTGTTCTCGCAGATTTATATGCTTACGGGAACGCGAGCCGTTTCGGGTTCTCGCGCGCCTCTATGCTTTCTCTACGTTTCTGTCGCAGACAATCGGTCGTTTTGCCGTTTCGTTGGGACGTCCACGCGTACGTTGAAACGTTGAAACGTCGAAGAAGGTTCGACGCCGGTCCGATGATCCTCCGGATACGATCGTCTCATTCGAAGCACACTTGTTTGAGCAAGCCGGCCGGCCGGCCGGTCGGCCAGGCGCACGCACGCACGCAGGCACGCACCTTGGAAACATCGCAGGTGCAGTTACCTGCTGGTCGAGTTCTTTCCTCGTCCCTGCTACGGCAGCCAATTATGCAAGTTTCACTTATCCGAAGTAACCAGGTAGCTCGTTATCGCGAGACGCGAGACCACGAGTGGGTTAAGGACATCGGGACCTGCTTTCAATACATTCTTCGATATACGGCATTTGCTTACTACAAAAGCACCCCGGTTCCGGTAATAACCCATTTTTCTCTCTTCTCTTTTTTTTTTCTCTTTCCTTTTGCTTTTCTCGTTTCGTTTCTGTCTGCGGTTCGTTTTATTACGAAAGCGTTTTCCTTTCCGTTTCGCCCGCTTTATTCTCAGAGCGAACTGATTCTTCGCGCACAGGATGTTTCAGATGCTCACCTACCGATCTTACGGAATGAATGAACCTGTTTCGTAAGGTGCCCGACGAGAAGTAATCTGTTTCTGCGTGTCACGGTCTTACGGTGGCAACGCTACAATCAATCTGATGTGACCCAGTCATATCTGGATATTCAGAGTCCTGGAGACCGCCATTGTTCTTCTTCCCGAGAACGGACCGCGCAGCCCTTGTCCACGGATCGACAATTATCCCGAAGTCTGCATACTTATGGCAGAAGCTCTGGAATTCTATAGCATCACAGGTATAACATGAATATATGCAAAAGGATAGTTCTATTTGAATGCAAGATGAATGGGACATTATTATTGCAGATGAATAGGTAGCGGGACAAATTTAAATGTGTGTTTAATAACCTTTCAACCATAGACAAATATCTTTCAAATTATGTGCATAATTTTCATTTTATTCGATTTATTCACGCCCTTCTTAGACTAATTTGTAACAACTCGGTCGCGGATTTTGTGCGTTCATGACAAAACCACATTGGTCAAATTTAGAACTTTAAAGTTGTTGGAAGAATTGAAAACACGCGTTAGTAACCAGCATTTGTTTCGTTGCTGGCCTTCATTGTTAAAATGTTTTATTAAAACAATGTATCTACATTATGAAATATTTAAATAATTTTGCAGAAAAAAGTCAAGGAGTCTCTACATATTATGCTGTGCATTATGGCTTCAGATAGCAAAGCATATGAAATTAATTTGCCTCGTTTTAAATATACTGCAACATTGTGGACGGCACATATCTCTGACGGTGGTCGAAAACGTGTTAAGAATATTTACACTATTTTCAACTCATTGGAATTGTTAACAGATAAAATACATTTTTATTTCATTTTTGTTTCTTGCTATTGACTTGGACCAATTTTATTTTGCAAACAGAATCCGCAGTTTAATAATGATGTTAACTCTGAGATCTCGTTAGTTTTGTTAAAATTGAAATGTTTAAGATTCTAAAAACAGAGTTCGTCGTTTTCCGAATGGGAAACGTTCGTTACTGAATCGATTATGATTCTGATCATTGAATTGTGGATTTTATGTATTTATAATAAAAATGAATTTTAAAGCAATAGATAGATTAAAAGAATTTAAGAGTATCAACGCGTTTGTTAAGCTTATTAAAATAATTAAGGGAGCAATCAAATTTCTGTTTGGCTCCTGTTTCTCGAAAATGTTAATTTTGCATAAAAATTCGCATGTTCATAACGCTCATCTCACAACAAAATCTACTTTGAATTTGAGGCTTCGATGAATCGCAAAATGAAATAAAATTTTGAAATGCTATACCAAAAATAACCTTAATAATTTTCTTACATATAACAATCTCAAAAGAATGGAATTTCATTAGATTATGTTGCTCTCGATCGATCGAAACCGCTATTCGTAAAATAATCAATAATTCACTAACGAAAATTAAAAAACCAGCGGTGAGTCATTGATTTTTCAAATTATTCAACCCTCGGTAAGGTGTCAAAACTCGATTTACGGATTTAGACCTGTAAGCGGTGTAGTGTGAATAATTCATGTGGCACATGGTATAGTTACTGCCACTTATATAACGATTCCTGCCATACGTTTTGCATTGTGCTGCTGGATTATACTCATTAACTTTCGATGTACAAATGTTCGCCTACAGCCAATAAATTATGTCGCAATACATTGAAATATTTAAAGCGGGCCATAGCATCGTTAATAAATGATCGATTTGCCGGCGTTGCGCGTTAGTGCCGCAATTTATGCCGCAAATTATGTGCGTATTGTCGTGTCTAGCTTTTTTCCGGCGAACATCGTCGTCGGAGCACTCGTCGCTCATTGTCGGAAATGAATATTCATCAGTTATAATTTACAAGTATATTTCCATTTTCCTGAAATTATTACGTATCATTCCCATTTTTCAGATGAGCCAGTGATAAATCAACGAAGAAAGGTAACGTTCTCGTGTAAAAATATGTTTTGCAACACCTACGCGAGCAACTTCGCCATGTACATATTATCACCGACCTCGTAATTTTAGAGGCGTAACTAACGCGTTCATTGCGTATGAACACCTTCGAAGAACAAATACAGTGAATTCTCGATATATGTCAACAACACGGGTCTTGCCAGCGTCGTATATCGTGCAGGAGACATACCCGAGCCGTGTTACGTTTACACTCCTCGGCGTTCGAGGTCTCTCAAGCTTCGTGGCCCTTCGCCGCGATAGTGGGGATAATTCCGCGACGTTTATCATCTAAGTCTTGACGATATATATAGAGAAATCACTGTATAGTAGAGGAAGAGGTGGTAATGTGGCGGCCCTGTTTTACATTTCTTCCTAAAGTCGGATTCATAACTTAAATCCATTTGAATTGTTGCTTAAAATGTAGGTAAACTAGTTAGGTCATACGTGATAAAAAGCGGTCGTAAAAAAGAAAAAATTGAATTCAATATGTATCGTCAAAATAAGTCATTGTTGGACCTCGTACGAAAGAGAGGGTAATTAGCTCTGCATTGTTTATATGGAGTACAGTTGTTTGTGTGGAGTATCAAAGTCTGTCACTTATACTGCATTCATAATAAAACTTATATAAAAATGTCTATTTTATTCTCATTTTATTCACATTGGTCTATATTGTACTCACATCACTTGAATATTAAAACTAATACGAAAATCATCAAATGACAAATTTTTCAAAAATACTACATTAAAATAAAAATATAATAAGAAAATAATAATGAAAAAATACCACATAATAATAAAATACCACTTTCACCCTCTCCTGTACCACGTACGGGCTAAGCACCGAATGGGTTAATTTAATTCAATTTAGATATGGTACACTCATTATATGTACAATAAATTATAATAATACTGTCTTCTTCCGGCGGACTTTGTATATTCTTTTTCTGTGGGGATTCTTCGAAGTGCTATTAAGTCATTATGAAATTCTTCTTCTTCTCCTTCTTCTTCGTTCGAAGTACCATCTTCAGGTGATAAAGGTTCATAATCCGTGAGAACTGTGCTGGTTTGACGGAGGATGGTTGGTCAGACCGGAAGTATGTCTTGCAACAGAGTTCGAGTAACAGTGAGGGACACTACTACACTAGTAGTAGTGCAGTTGTAGATGCATGTAAGATGCATGCATGCACTGGTGCACGTAAGATGGGAAATATTTATGTATCTACTAACAAACTTCTATACATTTGAATGAGCAGCTTCTTTCCTCACTTCGAATGTAGGTTCATGCACTCGTATAAAAGATTTAGAAAATAGCGTATTAATGATAACAACACTTAAGATGTCTGACTTAAATGGTCTGAAATGGCTGACTACTGAAACAATTACTCTACAACAATTACTTACGTCAATTCGAAGTAAAAGAAGAAAAAGACAGAAGGAGAAGAAGAAAGGATGAGGTCAAAGAATAAATAGTGGTAATCAGTTAAGGCAATTACAACCTTAGTGTTAGACTACGATTACGATTATTAAGTATTAGAATATATAATCATTGTATTATTAATATTAACAGATAAGGGATACGGTGTGGTGAAAGATATGAAAGAATGAGTCACACAAGATGAATAATGTAAATCAAGTCCTACTTTTTTAACCGTGAGGTATAAATTGAATAAGTTGCATATATTTATTATGCACTATGTCAGCCGCTCTCAGGTTTTGTTTTTCAAATGACGTACTACCACATCATCCGTCAGCAAAGTGTTAATGAGCTATCCTAGGCGATAGTCTAATTATCTAGGTGAAAATGGCGGGCAGTGGTGTGAACAAAGCAAAAAATCCACATTACAAATTTTCGATTTTTACACAAAAAGTCTAATTTTTGTTTTGCCTAATATGCAAAAATCCGGTTTCTTAAACAATTTTTTTTGCAGAGGTATACACACGATAAATAAGCTTTTTTGAGTGCGGAAATTATACAGGATACCCTAAACATAATATACTTCCTTGAAAGGGGTGATTCGTTAGCTCATTCGAAGTAACTTTTTCCTTTGCGAAAATGTTCTCGGCGGCTTTGTTAAGGAGTTATTAACGAAAAACACGGACCAATCAGAACGCTGCTACAGCAGACGGATTCCAATGGCTCAGCGATGGGTCCCGCTGAGCGTGGCGCTGGCATTGGTCGAGCCGTAATCTGTCTGCTGTAGCCGCGCTCTGATTGGTCCGTGTTTTTCGTTAATAATTCCTTAGCGAAGGCGTGGAAAACATTTTCGCAGAGAAAAATATTACTTCAAATGACTTCAAGAATCACACGTTTCAAGGAAGTAAAACATTTTTAGGACATCCTGTATAATTTTTCGACGTTTCAAAAATAATTTTTTAAAATAGTTGTTAAATATTAAGTAATATGGGCTAATCGGAAGCCTCTTTGCGTTGCGCTTTTGTTGTCTTTATGAATGCATACTAATAATGTACCGGCTTGCTACGGGGTCTGGGTCTATTGGTTGACTAGCAAAGAAGGTATTAAATGATTAAAATTGACTTAATGTGATAAGACTGTAGGTTTCTAATGTTTTTGAACAGCTTCTATGCTAGTCAACCAGATAATCAGATAATGTCTTGCCAATTGTAAATGTAGGGAAGACGCCGCATTTGTATCTTCTGAATGGGGAGGGGGGAGGGGAGCCACTTTACCAACTTATCTTTTTTTTCATTTAATTTTATGCCACAAAATTGTAATCTGTTTTTTTGTAAGTATATGGATGTACTAATATGAGAAAAAATAAATTGTTTTAATGACTACGAAAACAAAATTGTTATGGGCTCCTAACGCAAAACGTGGCGTCTCTTCTACGTTTACCCTAATAATAATTTACTAAAAATTCAAAGCTGAAAAACTGGCCTACCAACCCCGGTCTCCCCTACGGTGCATACTGGAAGGAAGGAAGGGTCCGCCGTTTACTCGGAAACGCGGAGGATCGCGTACGCCAATGGTCCTGACCTACATCGGGACAAAGTCGGTTGTAGAGTCGCAACAGTTCGGCACGGGTACCATTCAATACATATTTACGACGTGGTGTCGTTGGGAGTCTTCAAGGTCACCGATTGGTGCCCACCTAATCTAGATCCGACTAGGACGATTCACGGGATCATCGAAGGTGGATCCGATTCTAGGAAGGCGGTCCAATAGAACGTGTCGAGTTAGCGCAGACGCACTGACGGCTCTCCTTCCTCGCGGGACTCCCGCCGAATCAAATCTACTCGCGGCGCTAGTATGCGCGCGCACCTCTCTCGCTTTACCATCCCGGCTGCCTATTGGCCTCACTGAATCATCTCGCTCTCTCCCTCTCTCTCTCTCTCCCTCTTCCCCTCTGTCTCTTTCTCTCTCTCTCTCTCTCTTTTGATCCGACAACCGACTTATCATTAACCACATAATCATAGCGCACACCGACTATTCTCCTCTCTATCGAGATCCCATCGTTCGCCATTTTCCGCTTATTCGCTGCAATCTACTTTCACCACTTTTTTTAGATTCATAGCAATCCCAACGGCTGCTTCTTTCTTTGACTAGGTCGCTTTGGTCTCGAGCTAGATTTAAACCTTTGGGATGATGCTCGATTCTTGGGTTCTTCTTGGGTCATAGGTTGATTAAATAGAATTTTTTGTACATTTCAAAGCTAATTTTAGATTCTAAAAAGTTAGCAATAAGTGCATCCAATCCTTATATGAGACGATTAACGCTCGAGTTATACTCATTATACTGCAGTGCAGTTACTGAATCAGGGGCTCAGACAGAGTTTGGTTACCCTGTAGCAAACTAGATGATGGTAGTAATAGTAGTAGTAGAAGGCTACATAGTAGTAGTATAGATACTAATAGTAGTAGCCTGGATACAAAAACTGGGTAACCAAACTCTGCCAAGTCCCCTGACACTGATGAATATAACACTACCCTAATTCGTTCCGTGTTTTACCGAAAGCGTGTTAAGCGAAACTCGGAAGGTGTGTCAGAGTTGGCCAAGTTTATTGACTCGTGTTATATGGAAACCGTGTTATAGAAAGATTATCTTCACTTTTTCATAAGAAAGTTGAGTGTGCATTCTTGATCGTTTGGTGTGAGAATCGAACCCCTTCCGGTCCTATGTCGTGCCAGACTCGACATTGATTTTCGCACTAATAATCACTTATTTCACTGATATTATATTCCTAATAATGCCAGAATTACATGACATGTAACGACAACTCTAATATTTCTCAGTTGTTCTAAGCAGATCAGTAAAGTTACATATAGAAATACAATTGAGTTACACAAAGTTGTATGAAGTTCTGCAATAAAAAGGAGAAAACACTACGGACCGTAAAAGGTTAAGAATCTTGAAGATCTGGGCTCAGCTAATTTTTACAACGAGGTCTTCAAACACGTTCCAAAGATATATGTCCTCTGAGCAAACCTTCCACCCAACCCAACAGTTCATAGTCTGTTTATAATCAGTTCAGAAAGGAAAAGGAGAACATAACCTCCCTAAGTTAATCGTCTACCTCAACAGTATCTCCCCTTAACAGTTCATAAGCTCCGCGATATAGATGTCCCGAAAGATAATCATCTACCTCATGCTAACAGTTCATAATCAGTCCATAATGGTGCGAATACACTAGCAAGTGTCATTGTCTCGCAAGAGCAACTTGCAGAAACGTGTCACGAGAGTTGCTATGGCAAAAAATGTGACAAGTTAGTTGCCAGTATATTCGCACCTTAATCTCCGCTACGTAGATGTCCCCTAAAATAATCACTACTTAACTCATCCACCTCATGTCAACAGATCATAATCAGTACATAACCTAACTCAGACCAAAGTCTTCAAATGCTTCTGTCTACCTCAACAGTACCTCATCCCATCGGTTCATGTGGTATACGACCGATGGAATTCAAAGCCCGCTACGTGTATTTGCGGAAGGACGGCGAGGGGAATGCGTAACCGAAAGAAGAAGAAGAAGAGGAAGAAGAAGAAGAAGAAGAAACAGGAGCAGGGGAAAGGAAGAAGAAGAGGAAGAGTAGGAAAGTGAGCGTTTCCTGGCTCGATCCAGGGAAGGCAGGGATGAAGCGGGTGCCCCACCACCTCGGTGGTTCACGTGGGCTCAAGTTAGTCGCGTGTGAGCGCGGTAGGCGTGACCTTCAGGTAGCGGAGACGCGCTAGAGAGTGAGGTGCCGCAGGTGAGAAGAGAGAAACGGCCGGGCACGTAAACGGCCGAGCTACCGACAGACCACGACGCGCGCTCCACGCGAGACCGTGCGTGTACCCTCCTCGGCCAGACCGAGGTCAGTCAGGGTCCTGCTCTTCGACAGGACACTCCGAGAGAGTATCTCTTCCTGCGAATCGAACACACCGGACAGCTGTCAGCCTTACCTGCTGCCGTTGCCGCTATTACATCCTCCTTTCTTACGATCCTCACCCCTTAACCCCCTCATTATTTCATCGAATTCTCTCGGATCAACCCGAACCGCTACCCGCCATAATCTCCGCGGCCGTCTCTCCGTACCGGAACAAGTGTCGCGGGTCACAAGTACCAAGATATACACCTTGGCGATCCGAGGATCTGTATCGATCCGGAGCAACGAACCGAACGGGTTTTCGACACGTGCGCCTGGACCCAGGCTACCCGCGACCTTGGCGAACCACGTGGAGAGAAGAACACGGGAACAGATATATGTATATATATAGTATATCTCCAGAGACCTGTCCAGTGAACGGAGAACACCGACCTGACCGTCGCGCGTCGCCGGCTCTCTGTCTCTGTGTAATTGATTGATTGTGCTAAGATTTTTGTGCGCGCTACCCGCCGAATCGCTGATCTAAGTGTCCGCAGACTTACGGTGGAGTTACGGGCCCTATCCATGAACTGTTGGAAGATTTAACGCCAGCACGACGATCAACGAGTTGGACGCAATGTGCGGTGAGCTTCTTCTATTCTTCTTTCGGCTATCCTTCGCGCGATGAAATGCGAGACACCGATTTTATGATCGGCACCCGATCAGGACCGTATTTCATTTGGGGATCGTTTTTGCTTTTACTGCTTCGTTCACATAAGAATGAGTAGTTTGAATTTGATTGGAAACGTGAGATCTTGATCGCGGACTTGGAATGTTCTTTTGGTAAATTCGCTGAGGGTTGGAAAAATAAAGGCCGATTTGCGCCACACGACATCGCGTCCTTTACAAACTGAATGCCAAAGTTCTTTTATGCCTACGTGTAGTTTATTTTCTATATAGATTTATGTTGAAATTTTTAACGATTTTTATCATAATATATTTTACAGTGTCGAATATTGTGAATTGAGTTTGAAATTAGTCATTTTAATCTGCAGTTCTAATGTTAACCCTCCGAAGGAGGTACCTGGGTCTATTTGGACCAAAACTATCAAAATATATAGTCGTTTCAATTTTTTGTAATTAAACTAAGTGAATAGCTGTTACGCTAGGAATACCAGAAGGACCAGCGTGTCTACAAGAAGTACTCTTTAAAAATATATTTTGCAAAGTTAATAATTAAAGCTGCGAATAGTCCTAAGCATCGTCAATTATACACACATATAGTTAAACAAAGACCGCGCCGTTCGATGGTTAAAAATATCATCTAAAAGTGTCAAGTTGGGTATATACGTATAACTTAAGGGAGGAAGGATATAGAGTTAGATATACATGTAACATGCATATGCGGTGCAAAATTCCATCTTAAAGTAGGGTACCATAAATAAATAAATTGGTAACTTTGTGTAAACCTTATACGTGCAGTTCCATAAATGTCTATTGGAAATTCGATTTGATTGCATAGTCAATAGTCACACGAGACTATTTGTTTATGTGCCAAAAATAATTTGACGTATTGTAATTGAAAGGTTGCAACAGAATATCTTGAAATTGTTATTTTGTGCTTAGCTTGACTTTACTTGAATCGCCACTGCATACATTTTAAAAGATAATAGGCTTGAAACATATTTACGCTTTGCATATGTAGTTTTTAGACACGCGCAAAATATCTCGGACTAAAACAATAACAAGAAGAAGTATCAGATTGAGAATGAAGTCCAGGACATGAAGTGTTTTTTTGAAGTGGTTTATGCTTTGCATAAACTGCAATAATAAATAAAACTCTCTCTCTCTTTCTATCTCTCTCTATCTCTCTATCTCTCTTTCCCTAATATAGAAAATATTAGAACGTATATGTAATACAATTAAAATTATTCTAATATGCACTGGATTCTATCTTCATCGAAAATGCATTGAGAGTTAGTAGATCGTCAAATTTAATTGATTAACAGAAAAGTATTTTTCGAAGAATTTTAAGAAATACGGTTCTTAACCCTGCGAGGACGGAGCCTGGTTCTATTTTGGATTAAATTAAATGAACCAACTGTTACATTAGGAACAATGGAACGACTAACGTGTTTACAGGAAGTTCCCCCAAAAATATGTATAAAAAAATTCATAAAGCAGTGAAATAGTCCTAAGCATCACTTACACAGTTGTAAGAATGATCCGCCGTCCAAGGGTTTATTATCTTACACAAGTCAAAACATTTGACGCGATTAATATTCCGTGGAAAAATATCGCTCAGTGGTCTTAACGACAACGGCTTATTAAAAAAATATATTTTCGGAAAAATCTGTAAAGCGATCACTAAAAACCTACCTCATTCTTGTTTGACCCTCTGACGGTGGAGCTTGGGTCCATTATGACCCAGAGTTAACATCCCATCTAAATTCTAATGTTCTAACGTGACTCTAAAGTCAGATTAATGGTGACCTCAGACAGTGGGTTCAAAAGTATACAAATAAAATAATAAAAATAATTAATAGAGATCCGAATAGTAATCGTGGTTGCCACAAAATCGTCAAAAGCATTCACCTTGCGAGCGTTAAGACTACGCAAAAAGCGAAACATGTTACTATTCTGTCTTTTTATTATTTTATCTATGCTAAAGAGAAGAAACATAGGATATTTAAAATTCACACGGTCGATTCCCACGAACGTATTCTTTAACTGTTGGTAAACCGTAAGATTTGACGCAAGTCGGTTTTCCTTCGCAATTCAAATCTTTTCCACTCGAACAACGTGTAAAATTCTCTTCGTTCGAGGAACGTGTTTGAAGAATCCACTCCGTGGTGTCAGATTTTAACGGATACCTGTCCTCGTTATCAGCTTGAAATCTTTTGATGTCTCGAACCGTCTGCGGGGAAAAAGAGAAGAAACATTGACAGTTACTCATATTAAACACTTGTTTATACTTTTTTAATCGACCGTCTATTGATACGACGCCGCATCTCCCGTCTGGTCGATTCATTTCAAATCTTTAAGATTTCCAAATATTCGATTTCCATACGTCGCATTCTTAATTAACAGGTAAATAACGCGTCATTCCCAAATACTTTCGCAATTAGATCACGCTCTGCTAAGATCACGTCAAAAAATCTGTCTGTCGTCCCTAATACTTTCGCAATTCGATCACGGACTACAAAAATCATATTATAACGCTGATAATACAATCTAATGTACAGAGTGGTCCAGTAAAATTTAGCATTCGAATATTTCTGTTATTCTTGGAAATATTGAAGAACTTTATTAACAAAAGTATTTCAGGTCAGGGAGATCTACAATATTATTATATTATAAAAATTCCATTTTTATCGTTTAAATTTAGAGAATTTTTTATAATATGACGGTTAAAAGAATTAAAATTAAAATATCTGTTAAACTAATAATTTTTTACGTACATAGGTCAGTACTTTTTTATAGAAAATGTCGCGCTGCATCAACTAATGCATAAAAACTATATAGGATTCTATTGAAAGAAGTGAGAAGGTGAGCATGAAATCTCTGAAGATTCTCCAGCTGCAAAAAAATTATTACCGCCATATTATAGATCTCTTTGACCTCAGCAACTTTTGTTAATTAAGCTTGTCAATATCTCAAAAAACAACAGAGATATTCGAGTGCTGATGTTTACTGGACTACCCTGTATTGTATAATCTAATAATACGTACATACATACTGTGATCATTCTATTGGTGTTCACATTTCGCGTATTTTCAATTTGCAAGCGTCACGCATCGCTTATTTCGGGACGAGACGTTAGCTTTTCGATGCTTTCGACACGGAAATTTCTGTACGTTGCAATTTGCGTTCTGTTGACTGTATAGAAAACTTGAACCATCGTATTATTCAAAAGAAAACGCTGAAAAATATTGAAATTTGTTTATCGGTGACACGCCGCGCCTTTAAATTTGTTCAAAGATCGACACCTGGCCCGTCATGCTTCTGCTCGTAAATATGCGAGCGCATAACAGGTTGCAATATTTATTGAACGTGTCCGTTGGTGTACGAAAAAGAGAACGGGGTAACATTTTGCGGGATAATGCGAGGCATGAACAACGGCCGGTGATTGACATCAAACTTGGGCATTACGTTCCGTTATCTATGCTAAGCAAGTGAGCCTCACATGTGTATCACGCATAGACGTGTTTGCAAATCGCATTACAGATTTATTCAAACATCGAGCCACGATTATTGGCCACGCATATGCGCAAGTACGCTCGTTATCTGTTGCCAGAAAGCCTTCGGCATATAATTACCAGCGTTTTCTTTTCAGGACTGCAGAGCTAAACAGAAAATTCTTTCTTTCCTCAATCGGTTCGATAAATTAGAAATAATATATAATCCTGAATTAATTTTTCGTCTCGTTTTTATCGTAAATGTTTTTAAAGAGTTTCGGTTAACAGAAAAGTAAGAGTAATCGGATTTGCTTGCAATGCAGAAAACTTACGATTTAGTTTATTTTATTGTTCAGGCGTTGGGAAAGCTCGGCAACTAGGATTTTCCACTGTGAAGTGCATAATAACTCATTAAGAATAAAGCTCGATGTACACCTGTTTCAACGTGCAATCTGATGATATTTCCGTCTCGTACGGCTCGAACACGCTACGCGTACGCGCGTTTTACGATATACGTTGTGTGTATAATTCATAGTCTTCGGCCGTGGGACATGGAAGAAGAGAACGTTTGTGATTTTCTCTATAAATCTGATAGCCTCGCCTATCTGCATTTCGCTCGAATAATGCATAAACACAGCATAAACGTTTTAAATACAGCAAAGGCTCGTGTTGAAACTGCACACGACCCTACACTGCTACCGGTCACAAATATTTTATCGTTCATCGTAATTGCGGATTTTTCTGCGAAATAAAAATTTTCCAAGTCACTTCTGACAAATTATACCTATTTTTAAAGCATAATGAATATTAAAAAAGAGATATTAAAATTAGTTAGTATGTATTCGTTATATACGTTTTTTTTAAATATTCATTATCCTTTACAAATAAGTATAATTAATGCAGGCACAGTAATTGGGTCCCTACTATAAACCGAAGATAGCGTAATAGTACTTTGAAATTCTTCTATTGTCTCTACAGTTTTGTGTTCTACCGAAATAAAACACATCACGATTGTTATTTTATCATTTGCATTCATTTACATGTGTTTTTTTGCTGGAAAAATAAAATCATTTTTCACCGAACGAAGTGTTCTTGAACGGCGATGCGGTTGATGCGTCGCTTTCTCCTTGACTATTGTGCAAACGACGATTTTTTCAGTGATATCTTTTGTTTGTTAGAGGTTTTCGATTTTTCTATTCGGTGATAATTCATTTTAATGGCTTCGAAATTATTGCTGTATTTTATCTGATAAGATATAGCCTTTTCCGAGCGATGAATCTCATAAACTGCAAACGTTTATGTAAATTCAAGTGGCCATGGAGTGATTCGCGAAAGCAAATGGAAATGTGAGTTTCCTTGCAAGCTTGTCAGATATGCGCTTGTAACTATGAATGTACAAAACACAATGGCGAAACCTTTTCCTTTAAAATAGAAACACTCTTATGTTTCCCTCCGTTCGACCTAAACAAATATTATTAATACATTATGTACATTGTCTGCAAGGTTAATTAGTAATCGTCGTTTTAGTTTGGCAAAGACATGGTACTTCTGAAAACAAGTATTGCAATTATTTTATTATCCAGACAAGCAGTTTAACAAATTTGCACCGGCAATTTTATTCACGATTCAACAAATTTTTGCTTAAATATACTTCTGCTTAAAACAAAATTATGGAACTTCTTTTACATACAGCTGAGTCATTAAAATTATTAATAATCTTTTTAGTGCCTTAAATTGTTGTGAATCGATCTTCGAGAACGTAAACTTGCGTACACAGTTAGTAGACTACTTGTTAGGCCATGCATGTTGTAAAATATTGACGCTCTGATGGGCTTTGATAATTAATAGACTGTCGACCTTTATGGAATATAGCAATGCAATGAATATTTTCCCAACTTTTATGCAATGAATATTTTCTAGACCAATTATAAAAGCTGGAGCCAAATATAAATTTCTTTTTTTAATAATTTAAATTTATTTAATCCTTTGTACTCGACTGTTCCTTCCTTCTGAAGCAATATTAAAAATTGCTAGTTACACCATAAATGAAAACAATTCCTACATTACTAAATATTTTACTATAATATTTACTAAATTGCTGAATGTTCAAGTTTGATATGAGTAAATACACTCGATTTTATGTGGACAAAATAATAAAGATTAAACATATAATTGAAGATGAAACAGGTCCAAAATAATGTGTTCTATAATACACAAAAGAATTTCTGTACACTAATTTACGCTGCAGTATTGCACAACAACTGCAAACATGAAGTTTCTTTAACATCTTTGGCTCAGAGTTTCCAGTCTTAAATTGCATACTTAAATCTGTCTTAGCAGATTGTTACAAAATTTTATAAAAGTATGATACTTCATAGTCCGACTCGGCGTGGTACCACAAAAAGGTCGAATTCTTCAAAGTTTTCTATTGCTTTATGTTACGCCAATAAATTTTTGTCAGAACTGCGGATTTTTGCGAAATAAGTGTTACCGGTGGTTTTTGTGTATCAGAAACGGTACCACGGACTTGGTACATGAAACCAGAGCTCCATTGTACCGGCGTTGGAGTTCCGGCGGGTGCTTTGTCACCCCCTGCTACACTTTCACCGCCTAGCAGCCCCAGCGCAACTCTGCCGCCTTCACCTTGGAGTCCTGGTGCAACCGGAAACGGCTCGAACACCACGACATCCTCCAATCCGTCTTCGATCTGTTCTTCGGGTATCAATCAACTAACGTCGGACCGCTTCAGTGCTTTCACTCTCGTCTCGACGTACAATCCCGAGGCGAGACTCCAAACCCTGCCGCCCACAACCACCACCGCCACGCAAGGTAACGTAATCGTAATAATATCGTGTTTAACTATAATCGTAATTATAATCGTATTGGTGGCATTTCTCTGATTAAAACAAGCCTAAACATTACATACTTCCTGGCATATTTGCTTGCTCAATTCACGATTATCATAGTTCCCCGATTATTCGAACAGGTGATATCTAATTCGACCGAAGCAGTGGCTCTTAACCTTTTCGGTGATCGGCTCCAGCTTGAAAAATGTGTTCCTATCTCTTTATTTAGAAACTACATCTATTACAATATAATTTATTTATTGAAAAATAAATTTTAAATCGAACATTTAGAAATTTCTCTCGCACCCCAGACTAAGAACCACCGGTCTAAAGCGACCCATGTGCAACACGATTTATTGTACAAATTAGTAAATATTAATATGACATTGTTAACTAGGTAACTAGGTAATTCTATTATCGGAACACCCACGCCCCCCTCCCCCGGATTAGTACGGATAATCGAGGTTGCACTGCTTCCTCGATTAAACAAGTAAATGTAATCTGAATTGTGCGCTGTTTGGTGTCGTTTCAATCAAGAAAATGTGATGAATATGATGGCGAGAGTTTCATTAAAAAATCATTAGAAACTGAAAAGTTTTATCACTAGATTAGTATTGCCTCACTGTAATAGGAGAGCTTATTTGGAACCACCATGTGTCATGAGAGAGAAAAATTTTAGCGTTGTTAATGGTATTAATTGACTGGGAATTATAAGTTAGGTCTAATCTAGACACTGGTTTAAATTCAACAGTTCTCCCTTATCGTTGATGAGCGTGAATGATTAGTGCCTGCTCGTTTAGTATACAAAATATAAAATCTTGGGATGGACACATACAAATTAATTATAGTTGAACATTTTGTACTCCAATTAATGACATTCAGTGCTAGTTATAATCATTTTGTAGTAGCGACGTGATTTACAAACTGTGAGAATTCAGTTGAAGAACAATCACTGTTTTCGGGACTATTTGCAAGTTAATTTGCATCATTTAATTAGTTTAAAGATCTATATCTACTCTTTTTATATAAACATAATCTACTCGGATGTGTCACCGGAAAGAAGTTCATCAAGTTTTTTAATATTATTTCAGCATACAGAGTTACACTGTCGTTTTACTACATCTTAAATTGTCATATCTTACATCTCAAAATTTATATAATTTCTACTTAAAAAATTTAACAAAGTAACTATTTCATATATCTTATATTATATATTATATTTTGTAGCAAACTGTAAAAAGATTGTTATTGATCACTTCTGTTACACTTTCTATACGTATGTTTTAATTTTAGTTAGACCTCAATGCTTAGTACATAAATCCACACAGATAACGTCGAATGAAATGCACTCGTTGTTGTCGTGATGCATTCAGATATCAATCAAAGCATTTATTTATTCAATAAGGGATTTATACGTTATGCGTGCAACGTCCGTTGTACGTTTATCGAAGAATACCAAAATAAATCTATTAAGTTAAACATATATAAGAAATAATTTTAGATTCGACATTTCCAATATTGTTTAACCCATTGGAACAAGTAGCAGATTATTGATTTTTATATATGTATACGTGTATATCTCATTAAAGTTCTTGAAAAGCGGTTATAATAATTAAATAATATAAGTGAATAAATTCATTAAAAATGTGTTCGTACATCACCAAGTAGATTAAACCACGAATCTGTTAAATGATATTAATAATCACATGAGCTATATCGATATCAGGACAATAAGCAACACGAGGGAGGACTTCCCAATTCAAGCAAAAGATTACACTGTCACTTTTACCGCATTTTGAATAAAAATTGATTGCCAATTACCTTATTGACTGTATATTAATTGTTACGATAAAGCCATGTGACTGTAAAAGAGTTATGTCCTCTTAAATAGCTATGTTGTGTAAAATTGTGTGAAAAGAACTCATTTCTACAGCTAATATCGTGATAATTAGAATTTTATACACTTAAGAGCAAATTGAGCGGGTGTAATTTAAGATAGTAAAAAGATTTAAAGAATTTAAGAATGTCAATACATTACTTTTATGATTGTTTTTATGATTATTATATAAAAAAAGAACTTTCCGCTCAGTTTTCGTTTCTTGCAATTAATACAGAAAGTTTATATTTGCCATAAAAATTCGAATAACGAGTTCCTCGTGAAATATAGAACAATCGATTAATAAATTCGTGAACCGAAATTTTGTGGGGTTTCAGAATTACGGTGTGGTCTAATGTACGGGGGCTATGGTTCGGCGGGAGCTACCTGGTGGGCTCGACACGTGAGCCTCTTGTTACCCCATTCTCTGCTTCCACCCCCGAGAATTCCCACCCAGCAAACCACACCAGTTACAAATTGTTCACCTATCCATCTGGAACCCCTCAGCCCATCCAGACCAGGATCGCCTCGAGGATGCACTCCGGAAAAAGCTAAATTCGGTAAGGATTCTGTCCACCATGAAAATTCTTAGCAACTAACGAACGCAATCGCACGACAAAAATTTAACACATTCGCTAACACTTCTGACTCACACCGATATTTCGCTAATACAGTTTTATTCCGATATAAGACGATGGCTCGGGACCGCCTTTCGTCGTATTTGAAATGTAGCGGCAAAACTATTAGGTTGGCAAGAAAGTAATTTCGGTTTTCACTAATAGATGGCCTTATGTTTTGTTTGATTGATTTCTGTTAACGTGGCATTTGTTTTCTTTCTGACATTTCATAACTGCATCTTTTAGGTTACTTTTGAAGCAAATTACACGTAATTTTGATTAAAATTGTTAGTTCTGTGTCAATTTGAACATGGAGTGTAAAAACGAACATTATAGGCACATATTGCTTTTTTATTTCCGTAGAGGTAAAAAAGCTGCTGAGGCTCACAAAGATATATGTGAAGTTTATGGTGTGGATTGCTTAACACAACGCACGTGACAGAATTGGTTTAAAAAATTCCGTTCTAGAAATTTCTCACTTAAAGGCGACCAACGTTCTGGTCGACCATCTGAAGTTGATGATGACCAAATGAAAGCCATTATTGAATCGGATCGTCATATAACTGTCCGAGAGATTGCAGATAGGTTAAATGTCTCGCATACAACTATAGAATATCGTTTAAAAAGTCTCGGAATCGTTAAGAAGCTCGATATTTGGGTTCCACACGAAGTGAAAGAAATTCACTTAACGCAACGCATCAACATATGCGATATGCATCTCAAACGAAATGAAATCGACCCTTTTCTGAAGCGAATCATCACTGGTGATGAGAAATGGATTGTTTGCAATAACACAACTCGAAAACGATCATGGTCCAAGCGCGATGAATCAGCCCAAACCACGCCGAAAGCTGAATTGCACCAAGAGAAGATCATGTTGTCAGTTTGATGGGATTACAAAGGTATTGTGTATTTTCAGCTTCTCCCAAAGAACCAAACCATTAATTCAGATGTTTATTGTCGACAACTAACAAAACTGGACATAGCAATCAAAGAAAAACGGCCAGAATTGGCAAATCGCAAAGGAATCGTGTTCCACCATGATAACGCTAGGCCACACACATCTTTGGTAACACGTGAAAAGTTATTGGAGCTTGGTTGGGAAGTGATGTCACATCCACCATATAGCCCTGACATTGCACCATCAGATTATCATTTATTCCGAAGTTTACAAAACTCTTTGAATGGTAAAACTTTCACTAATGATGATGGTCTGAAATCGCACTTGGATCAGTTTTTCACCGAAAAGGATCAGAAGTTTTATGAGCGCGGAATTATGAAGCTACCAGAAAGATGGCAAAAGATCATAGAACAAGGTGGAAAATATTTTATTGATTAAAGTTCATTGCTTTGACAAAAAAATTGGATTTTATTTCACCTAAAAATACCGAAATTACTTTCTTGCCAACCTAATATAAAGTGGTCGGCCGAGCGATACAATCTTTCAGCGATATCTTTCGTTGGAAAAGGATAGAGTATGACATAATAAGCGGCGTCGAGCGAACGACTTCAAAAGAAAAAGAGAGGATAGAAATTTTCTTATTTCGAAATGAACAGCACCGTTTTGTATCGGAATAAAAATATTTACGGTCGCTCGACCTTATCCCCACCACGACGGGTCACGAATGACTCCAGCATAGCATGCGGAGAGTCAACCTTCGCAAGGCAGATGATTCTGATGATTTTATGGCAGCCATGGTCGGATTTATTCAAATCCTTGTGTATACATTCTTTACATATTTTTTTATCTAGCCCTTTAACAGTCGCGTTGATCTTCTTATTGGACCTTACTATAAATAGGTATGATTTGGACTGACTACTAGAATACTATAATTTAGGTGGGATTGGCCGAGCCAGAATCCGTCTACTGTATCCGCGTTCTGATTATTAGGTGTTTTTCATTAATAACTCTTTAACAAAGCCGTGGAAAACATTTTCGCAAAGGCAAAAGTGACTTCAAATGACCTCAGAAATCACCTCATTCGAGGAAGTACAACATTTTTGGGACATCCTGTAGAAACGTTTATGCGAATTGTGGCTTCCATAAATTATCTATAGGAATCACATTTTATAAGTCAACATAGTCAATAAAAAGTTTTTAAAATTAAAAAGGAATTATGAAAACTTAAATGCTCATGATCCACATTATATTAATTGTCCGTGTAATTTTTAACCAGCAATGTCTTACTTCGTTGAAAAATAATTTTACCGATTAATTTACACTCATGTAATGAAATACTTTTGGTAGTATTTGAACAACTAATTGAAAACTAATACCTAATAATACTATATCCTAATACTAAACCTGCTAATTGACCTAAAATGACATTTGATAAAATTTGATACAATTAGTTCTATGTGATGATAAATATTGTTATATAAGATGTTCTAGCAGTCGTGGCCTTGTTTCTCTAAATTATAAAAACAGAGTGACCTCGCTTTGCTAGTAATTTGCAACCCACCCACTATCGTGGCTCAGTTTTTCTGCGCATTGTTATTGACAAGAAAGCTGTAATTTCCACGACGACAATTTCGAATCCTTACCGCGATGACACAACGTTTCGATTTTTATAATCATCAACGATTACGTGACGAACTTTCCATGTAGCCTGCAATAGATAGGTAAAAATTACGTGCCTGTTGCGATAACGAACTACGTTTAGTTGCCAACACTACTGGCAAATTTTCTTTTTCAATTGTTCAAAGGAGAACAACCGCGAGCAAAACTCTATAATAATATCGAATTTTCGAGACTTCATATTACCTTATAAGAACACCAAGAATTTATTTATTCAGATTAAATTTATTTGTGAACTGCTTTTTGTATAAAAAAATGTTTCAAACGAAAATTGTTCGATATCAAGTACAATATAGAATGTGATCATTAAACGGCGAATTTTATTTTCTTATGACAAAAATAAATAGCCTGTAATTAAAAAATTGAAACCTACCAATATATTATCCCCAACCTTGTAGAAATAAAAAGAAATTCCTAGGTCTCTTTTCTTTTTGTTGCAATCGATGCAGACAATTTTTATTTTGCATAAAAATTCACAGTAGTCGCAGTAGATCATTAGTTGTTTGATGCTTCGCTATTTTATCGAGAAATAAAGATGATTTTCAGTTTTTGTATTATGATTTATAATATTTAACTATGCGATTTAAAAGAACGTTGAATGCTGAGTGTAAAAACTGTTAAGACTTATGGGGTTAAAATGAAAAATAACCGAGATATTCTTTACTTAATCTTCAATGTAAAAATGCTCGAAATACTCAAAACTATTAAGCAGAGAAATGGTGAACTAGTTACGCGTAGAAGTTCAAGCATATCTAAAGAAATAAATTGATTGAATAAATTCCGTTTGCATGTATCTTCACAATCGAAATAATTGATGAACGAAGAAATTTGAAATCCGTCGTTTTGACGGGTCTCCTGTAGTCCTTTAGTGTTGAACATATCGAATGTTTCAATGTGCATTTCAGAAGACGAGGCGCCACTGAATCTGAGCACGAAACCCAGCGACGTATCATCGACCGTGGAACGTAAAAGCAAAATTTGGTCCCCGGGAACTGTTTGCGAGAGGGAGGCCAAGGAAACCAGGGTGCCATCTTCGAGGAGTCCGTCCGTGACACCTGTAGTTACCCGACAAATGCACCATCACTCACCGCTGACACCACCATCCTCGTCGGAAAGAACTTTCCAAGTAAGTCGCATCTTCCTTTCATACGTTATTATACGTCGACGTTCAGTCGGACCATCCCCTTGTCAGAATTGCTTATAACAATACTGCGGATTTTATGCACCTATGGGAAAAAATGGGTGGGTGTAATTTCAAATAATAAAAATATTATTTCTTGCAACTTCATAATATCACTAAAGAGAGAATTTCTGTTTAGTCCCTATATATCTCGCGATCAATACAAACGATTTTTATTTTGCACAAAGAATCGCAGCCTACTTATAACATTTTTAATACTCGTGCGCTGCTGGGATTAGTTTAATCTTAACAAAAACTTTTTCCAATCATTTTCTTTTCCGAAACTAATGAATTATTTCAGTCTCAGGAATGTATCGAGTGTACAAACTGAATCAATCACGAAATCATTCTTAAATATTTCTCCACCATTTTGGAACTTAGAAGTATTCATTTCAATTCTTATAAATAGATTTCAAGTTTTATACATTTATGGTCAAAATGGGTAGGTGTAATTTGAAACAGTAGAAAGATGAAAATTATTTGATGGTATCAACATATTGTTTACAACTTAATATAACTGAAAAAGAGGGAAATAAACTCCTACATATTCGGTTCCTACGACCTGCAATCAATGCAAACAATTTCTATTTTGAATAAATATCATCGGCAGTGTGCTTATAAAGTACAGTAACGTTTTGATCTAAGCCGAACGAAGCTACACGATCTTAGTCAGTTCGCCTATCCCCTCCACTGGGAGGGAGGGGGCATACCCCGCGAGGGATAGTGAACTAATCCAATTACTTTTATTTTTTATGGGAATTTAGCCAACTTATTATATATAAAATGACTCTAAACACGACATAATTTGTAGCAGTGTAATAGTGTGTTTACACATGCTGTCCTTTTCTACGTTCGGCGCGGTCAACGCGGTCATTAGAAAATAGTAGTCCTACACGATCTTTGTCACAGCACGGACCCGAGTATTGGTCTTAGATCAAGACTTTACTTGTACTGTTGCACAGGATGATCGGTAACTGATACTACAACTGACACGGAAGTAATTCTGCATAAAAAAAAATAGTGAAAAATGTAGAATAAAAGTTTTTCATATGAGGTTTTGTTTTCGAGAAAATCGAACTTGTAAATTCGGCGAACACGCGTGCTATTGGGTAGCGATCGTCTGACGCGTCTGTGCATAACCTACTGATTCTACTTACAAATCCTAAGCACGCGAATGTGACGGATTTCCAAAGTCGATTTTTTCAAAAACAAAGCCTCGTATGAAAAAATTGTATGAATTAATTTCTTTCCACTGACTCAGACAATTTTTATTTTGCATAAAAATCCGCTAACTACACAAAAGACTTAACATTCTGAGGTGTATATATTTTCAATTGTATGGTTGATGATTAGAGCCTATTTTTAAACAATTTAATACTCTGTAAGAGAGAAGATAGAAAGAATTATAATAAAGCAAGGAAAACAGACAGAGTAGTAGGCAAAATTGAACTGAACCGTGAAGTAACTAACCGTTGTATAGTTTCGGGGAACGCCATGCAGGTATCGCTCCGGGAAATCTTGACCGATCATGTCAACCAACCTGTTTAAAATAAATATTGGGGATTTCTGCTTTTCCATACATTCTCCACTTTACGAGCTTCTGTTACTTCATTCTCGACCTCGTAAACCAGACCGCGGTCAATTGAAGTCGCACACTATAGTGACTTCGATTTAAACTTCATATTTTCTAATAGAACGTCATTTGGTCGTAAGTTTATCATACCTACCCCTAATGACTGTAAAATTACATTGTGAGTTTTGCTTCAAGGGTTTTCAAACACAAAATACATGTCTAAACTTTTAACATTGTGGCTCAATTTTGAATTAGTTTGAAAACTCCATAGTTTCCAGGCTAGGGCACATTTATTTAAATTTCTTATTCCAATATAATAAAAACAACAATTTGGAATGACAAATTATTTGAACTAATTTATCATTTTTCTTTTTGCGAATAAGACGGCGAAAGTAATTCGATTTTGTGTGAATTTCAATTGCACAATTTCGAAAGAATTTCTCGTTTTAAGCTCGTTAAATCATTCGAATGAAATCACAAATAAGTTGATACAAAAAGTCGCGATAAAATTACCTGCTAGTTACTTGCACAACTTTACCTCTGTTTGTTCACTTAAATTCTTTCGATGTTTTTACTGTCTTAAATTTCACATACTCATTTTTGTTAGAAAATCCATAACATTCACAGTTCAGTTACGACGCAATTATAAATGAAAATATTCGTCGAAAGTACAATGCATTCGAAGGAAAACTAAGCAGGTAAAACAAAAAATTGTAAAAAAATTGTAAAAATGTGAAAATCAATAATTTTTAAAATTGTTTAAAATAATCAAAAAAGGTTTTAATACAAGTTTGTGATTTTCCCATAATCGTAGTTATTAAAAGGAGCCAAGGAGATTTCTATTGAACTTTCGTTTCTCGTAATTGACATGGCAAATGTTAATTTTGCAATAATGATTCGTACTACTCTAACCGTCGCTTTCCAAAATGACTGTTTTAAACGGACGTGCGTTTACTTTCGACAAATAACAACGGAAAGATTGAAAGAACTTAAGAATAGTAATATATTATTTTCAATTTATTAAAATGATTATGCAGGGACGGAAGATTCACAATCGGCTTATAATAAATGTACGAATGAAATTGCTGCAACTTCATTTCTGTAATCGAGACGAACGCTGAACAACAAAGAGAAGCACTGAAAGGCAACCGTGTCTCGGGCGATTTGATGCAAATAACTTTCGATTTCTCGCTCGCTGTCGAGGAAACAACGCGCATTAAACATTCCGTAATCCATTGAAAGTTTCACTTCAATTTTCTAATTGAAAAGCTACGTGTTCATCGATTCTGTGAAGCCAGGGGGGGAGGGGGAGTGGTACCACAGGCGTCTCACACGATTCACGCATTCATCATATTCAATGTGCCGTAACAATTTAAAAAATGAGACGCGCTTTTTGAAATATTGTTCCATGCATTCGAGGAAATTGACGTTTTAATTGGGGTTGGTGATGTGACTTTAATGAGGGTATGGTCGGGTCGTTGTTGCACGGATGTAGCCGACGCGCGACGGCTTACAAACCCGCGCAAACGCTGCAAAATTGAATAATTTTCAGGAATTGTTTTCTAAACAATAGCACGTCTTACGTTACAATTTTTTTCCAGTCGATTTATTTCTTCGTACAGAACAATTTTCTATACAGTTTATATAACCCTTCAGTGCACCGATTGGGTGTGTAATCTTAAATGCAACGTAATTAAATCATTGCATTTTCAAAGTACATCTTGAGGGGTCCACATAAGGCTTAAATAGTTGGACTTAAGACGATCCACGAACAACGCTATTTTCTAAACAAACTAAAAGATTGAATCCATTGTAATTAATTTATTGTTTTGTTAGACGAACTCCTCTCATGTTTGGTTCGGATAATCGAGGTTCGACCGTGTCTAATACAATAAAGAAAATATCGGTTTTTTGACCCTTCCTCACGAGACACTGCCCCCTTAACAAGTCGTTTGCTCGTGGAAGAGGGATCCGTTTCGTGGGACCCGGGGTTCCGTCCATTCGAGTATTTGCATACGAAGAGAAATCCGACGAAGTCACGCGATGGGAGTTTCGCGGTGGCGCAAGTGCCCTAAAGTGTACCGTGAAGTGTCGAAGAAGGAGGTCAAGCGTTTGACGAATGTCGGAACTCGACAAAAGGCAGAGCGGCGCAATTACGGCTGATTGAATGGAAGTAGAAACTTGCTCGGCCACAGTTTTACGCGCGACACGTAACAGCCACTCGACATATTAGGATATCTGGGGCACACGCGCGTCATACGATCCTGATTCCGACCGACAAAAGCTCTCGCAACCCTCCTCTCACCCCGTCCGGGAACCTGACCCTGTATCTCTCTTTCCGCCAGCACCTCAAAATTTTTATCGAATCCCGCCGTGTGTTCTCGAGCTGGGGAGACCCAACTCGAGTATCGAGACTTCGACGCAGAAGAATACGGAAACACCCGGGAACCGGGCAATTGCCACTTCGCCGCGTTTCTTCGCGTGAAAGTGATACTCTGCTATCGTTCGACGCTCGCGTTTCCTCTTGTTCTCGTGTGAAAGTTCAGGGCTGAAGGAACGATCTGACATCGAGGCTACGATCACGTGACAATTTTTGCGGCAACCATTTTTGTACCGAAAGCTCGCGTCGCTGACTTTTCTCGCGGCTGCAATAATTAAAGTTTCTTCATACTTAATCGTTTTCCAGAGGAAAAGAAAAATTTATATTTGTTCTAGGGTTATTGTAGTCGGACATCTTAAGCGTTATCGTTTATTTTAAACGTTTTATTTTGGGAATGTGAAGTGAGACAAAATTATGAGAGTTTGTTGGTACATATTTCTTGTTTTTAAGAAATTTCATTTCGGGAAAGCTGACTATTACGGGCTGAAATAGGACACATTTATCATTTTACAACATTATCCGCTGTCTGTACGATTTTGTCTGTAACTATTTCTGAAAAGATAAGGAAAGTTTATATTTATACCGAATCAGTCTGTTCATTTGTGTATGGGTTGAGTGAAATAAAAAATTTGTAGGGGCACCCTAATAAAAATATATTATAATTGTTCATTACCCCCTATTACTGGCGCTTAAAAGTGGAAAAATTGCCGTTTTTCACGATTTTCGACTTAAAATCGCACTTTTAATCGATTGTAACTCGTAAACGAATTAACCAATATCGGTGAAATTTTCAGCATGGATATAGTTTATTCGAGCGAATCAAATACATTCTTTAAATTTTCAATACAGGCTCAGATAAAAAAGCGGAAAAAACCAACTTTTACTATTTCTTTTGCGATTCCGACCAATTCAAATTTTTTTCAAAAATTTTTTACACCTCGTATAATAAACTAATCCTTCTAACTTCTCAATAAAATTCAAGTCATTTGATCTAATTTTTAAAAAGAAAAATAATGCTGCTTTGTTGCTTCAAATAATGTAGACTCAGTTTTGCTCGTTAGTGTAATTATTAGTAACAATAAGAAATACATATGTACATCTTATGTGAACGATAGTAGACACAATTTGATTATGAATAGTTTTTAGAAAACAACATTTTGAACAGAACAACAAAAGTACCATATTTTATTAGACATACATTTTTATTACATAAGTTGAATTTCAAAATGAACACTTCGTAGAACTGTATAATTTTGTTGATTATAATTCATAAATATGAAGGTTAAATTGACATAAAGATTTTGTAAAATTACAATACGTTCTAACAGTTATGAACTATAAGTTACGAGCGATGTTTTAAAAAAACGAGAAAAACTTAAAATTTGCAATAGCCCGTTTATGCTGTTTAATTCTAAACGATCGAGCATATTTCCTCTTTACCTACATTCCACATTTCATGGCTATAATTATCTTGTCCAAAAGATAAGGCAGTCCTTGAAGGTCAATATTATAATTACGTTACAAGTATTCTGCAGTTCATTTTACGAATAAAATGACTATGACGGATATATGACTTCACTGAAAAGGTAGAAGCAGTTGAATCATTTAAAAAATTATTTCTGTCTGTAAAGAAAATTTTATTTGAAAATTAGAAACAATACGAAACCTGTGACATCGATTATAAAGAATGTTACACTGTAAGCGAGCAAGTAAAAAGATTTTTTTTTTGTAAAAGAGATTTTATTTGAAGATTGGAAGCAATTCGAAACCTGTCGCAGTGAATGCAAAAAATATTACAATGCAAGCGCGTAACTAGTAACATTCAGTACAAGGCAGCATCTTTTTTAAGTGTTTCGAACTGTGTCTCGTCCACCGTAGTGGTGCATCGCGTTATCCCGAATGTGGCTTGCGATGCGCTGCATACTGCATTTGGACGAGATCGAAGAAGTACACCGAAACTCGTTCACGTGTCCCTTTGGGAGACCGGAGAACGTGTAATGGCTCGTAAAGAGCTTATAAATCGTCAATTCCGAAGTTTCTTTACGGAGGCATGGCTGATCGTGCAAGAAAACACGTCGAGTTTTGCTCGGTTTAATTTCCTTTCGGTGCATTTGATATTCGAACGAGACAATCTTAAGCGCGTTACATTCAAATTAAACGGTCGGTATAATCGTTAAACTGTAAAGCTAGAATTTATGGAAATCCACATGAAAATTCTAACGAACCTTCAATAGACTCTTCTATCTTATCTTCGTATGCTACACAAAAGCTTTAATAAGAAATACGTTACTTTTTATCGCATTTTCCTGCTCGCCTTCGTTTGAACTATGTCGATTTCCATAAAGATTTACTATGACCCAACCGCAACCGACTATTGTTCGTTTATCATAACTTCATCGACAAAGAATTTCCAGGCATCGCATAGTGTTTTTTGTTTCATTACGGCAGTGAGTTACTAGATTTTTATCGTACATTTTTCACAAAAGTTAATCGTTCTAGACTTGCAGTGGATCCCAAAAGTATTAGAACACTGAATTTCCGATTTTCGAGCTACGATAGTTTCGCGAAAACACAATAGTTAAATAATAAATTTGGACCCATTTTGAAGGTTGATACCTCTATTTTCGTGGACCATCGTTTATTATTATTATTTTTTTTCTAGAATATTTAAGCATGATATAGGGTGAGGGACCCAATTACTGCGGGGGGTGCCAATTACTGTGCCTATATTAATTATACTTATTTCTAAAGAATGACGAATATTACAAAAGAGATATTAAATTTTTCATTAAAATCAGTTAAATGTTATATATCTCTTTTTTTAATATTCAGTATGCTATAAAAATAAGTATAATTAATATAGGCACAGTAATTGGGGCAGATGAAAAACTGTGTACACGTTTTTGGTCGAAAATAACTTATTGAATTAGAAATAATATTAAAAGAATATTAAAAAGAATTTTTTGAAAACAAAAGAACACTGTTTCTTTTGATCCCCACTTATGCCAGAAGTAAACAGTAAACGATCGGACCTTTCTTTTCCCGAGCACTAGAAATAACTGGTATGCGTTGCTTTATAAAAATGACTATAATTTACTTAGGTTTTGACCAATTTTAATACATGTCGGAATACAGTGAATTCTTGATATACATATGTCAACAACGGATCTTGCCAGTATCGTGTATCGGCCAGGAGACATTATTCTTTGATACGCGCCGAACGTAGAAGAGGACAGCGATGTAAACATACTTGTCCTTGCATGTCAAAAAACACGGGTCTGGCAGCGACAAATGCCATCTAAAAGATTGTACTATTCTTTGATGACGAGCGCAGAAATACCACGAATATGTTGATGAAAGTCCCATAAAAAAATAATGAAAAATAAAGAAGTTTTGTTATTGGATTGGTAGTGGTCTCCTGTCTCACACCGATATACCCGACCCGTGTTACATTCACACCGATATACCCGACCCGTGTTACATTTGCACGGGGTATACCCCGCGGTAGTGGGGATAATTCCGCGACGTTTATCATCCAGGCCTTGGTGACATATAATAGAGAAATCACTGTAAATCTCAAAAAAAATCTAAAAAAATCTAAATCTGTAAATCTCTGTAAATCTCATCTCTCTAAATTCAATTGTTCAGAATAAAAAGATCTTCATAATTTCAATAATTGTGAAGTAAAATATATGAAACCGGTCATTTGAAGAGTGGTGGTAAGTTTAGCGTTAAATTCGCAAAATCGATCCCGCTAAACCGATTTGGATGAGAAAGAGAGAGAGAGAGAGAGAGAGAGAGAGAGAGCGCATCGTTGTTGCGCTAGGTGAGAGAAGTGAAAGTCCATTAAAATGATTAGCGATGTTCTTTACATTACGGAGAAATAATATCGTTCACGGTATCGTTTCTTATTATTGATCGGAGGGGGTTGTGAATCATGCGTAGTGGAGGCTCGCGTCCACCGTGACCGGTACACACTCGTAACACAGAATATTCCGCGATGGCTGAGTTCATACGCGATTCCACGCATGTACCCGTGCATCTACCGTGAAAAGAGACACGCCTAAGTCGACAGTATTGTTAGAACTGGCGCCCATGCGACAATTAGTCGAGGAGAAAAACCGAGTCTCTGTGAACACAGGTGCGCCTGGCGCGATCGTCTCTCGACCGACGCTCGTCTTCCTCTTCGAACCGATTTCGATTTTAATTCCATTTCCGATTCCGACTCCGACACGGACTCCGATTCACCGATCGACCCGAATTAAACCGTTTCGAGAAATCATTAATCCTTCAAGAGAAATCGACGAGCATACCGTTGGTTTGTAACGCAAATAAAAGAAATTTCATTTACAGCGGGTGGAAAATTTATGCGGACACTTCAACGCTCGGTTCAAGAATAAAATCCCAAGATTTAGTAACGGAAAGCTTATTAAACGACGTAGTTTACATAACTCTACTATTTTATTACTGTAATCCTTATGTTAATACACTCGGAACTATTGGAATCGTATAAAGAAAGAAATACATAATTATTATATAACTAAAAACTCTTGATGCTGCGTGCACGCGCCATCGCACTCATTGTCAGAGAGGTAACCGGAAACGAAAAACTACATCAACGCTTTCTTTGATACAATGTCATCTGAACCTTTAGAGCACCGGCATTTTTCCATGGATCTTCTTACGAAAAATTTGTATAACATGTAACTTGTATAAAAATAACTTTTCTAAAATTGGTAATGCATATATAATTTTTTTTTTTCGTAAATTGCTGTTGGTCACAATTTGTAAGTCTTTTGTCTGTGTTTGTAATGAAAATTTAGAAAAGTGCCTTTTGTAGACCTAAGTAAGTTGCCATGAAATATGATTCATCGAAAACAGCAAAAATTGTAAGGAACTGCGATTTAAATGAATTTTGACATCTTACAATGTCTATAGCTTTTTTTGCGTCAACCTACCTAGTTCGATGAAACTTTGTACATACATTCAAAGTACTTAGATTTGCCAAAGGTGTGTTTTAAATTGTCATTATAGATACAGATACAAAACTGAAAAATCGTGTCATCTACTTTTTTCTTCGCAATCGTGACCAATAGCAATGTTAAAAAACAATTATTTACACATTAGCTAGTAAACTAGTCCTTCTAACATCTCAAAAAAAAATGTAAGACGCGCGGTCCACATTTAAAAAAATTATTCCTTTTTAACGGGTGTACAAATACTTTTTACACTGACTGTAATACAATATAGAGTGTGTCAGGTTTAAAGTGCCAAACTTTGTCAGTATATTCTATGAGTCATGATGAGAAAAAATATTATACAAGCACAAGTTATTTAACGCATTATTAAAAAGTTATAAACTAAAATATAATAGCTCACGCCGCTTGACTTTTATGTGTGGGAAACTTGAAAGGAGAAAGTTTATAAAACAAGACTAAATACGCTTAATGTCCTGATACAGAGAATTAATGATTCGAGAAAACAAATAAAGTTCGTACAGTAATAAATTCCATTTTAAGACGTTGTCAGTCTTGTGTTGCTAAAGATGGTGGCCATTTTGAAATGGAATGTTAGTTGCATCTATGAATTTAATATTAAAATTAATATTACTAGTAGCAATTAGTATTAAGTGATTAGTAGTTTTCAACAAAAGTTAGCATTAATTTAATGACTGCAGATAGTAGACACAGCCCGCATAAAACATGTACTTAAATACCGCTTAACTGTAAAAACCATACTAAGACTGCTTAACTGTTACCCTCTGAATTCTGTATTTTTGTTTATAACTTTTTAATGAAGCGTTAAACAACCTATCTTTCTTGATTAGACCCATAGAATATGCTGACAAAATTTGGCACTTTATGCCATGGACATCCTGTATAATGCAGAGTGATGTAAATGTTGCATTTCTTTGAAATGGGTGATTCCTGAAGTCATTTGAACATTTCCTTTGCGAAAATATTCTCCGCATCTTCATTAACGAGTTATTAACGAAAGACATAGACCAATCAGGGCGCTTCAAAAACAGACGAACTCCGGCACGGCAGCAGGTCCCGCTGAGCGTGATGTTGGCATTGGCTGAGCTGGAATCCGTCTACTATAGCCGTGCTGTGATTGGTCCGTGTTTTTCGTTAATAACTCCTTAACAAAGCCGCGCAGAACATTTTCGCAAAGGAAAAAGTTTCTTCAAATCATCTCGAGAATTACCCCTTTCAAGGAAATATAACATTTTTGGGACGCCCTGTATACTGTGATTCCTATTAATATTTGTTACACCCCTAGAAACACGATAACTTTTTTAATAGTGGACCATACGACTTGGCTTTTTTTGAGAAGTTTAAGAGTTTGTGTTTTGTTGAGTTTGTGTTTAAGTTTGTGTTTTTTTTTTAAAAAACTCCAATTGGTCGGAATTACAGAGAATACTAAAATATGTGCCGGCCCTTTAGAGGGCCCTTTAGAGGTTAAGAAATAAAGTATTACTGAATAACAAAAACTGAACATTAGCCAATTTCGCGATCACGCGGGTGAACACTGGAAGCATCGTAACCGTCTCTGATATTTGTTTCAGTGTAAACAATGTGGAAAGGCTTTCAAGCGTTCGAGCACCCTCAGCACTCACCTCTTGATTCACTCGGACACCAGACCGTATCCCTGCCAGTACTGCGGCAAGAGGTTTCACCAGAAATCGGACATGAAGAAGCACACGTACATTCACACCGGTGAGTCCGACAAAAGAAAACCGTTTACAGATCGAAATAACGTTTCGCCTCTGATCGGGACACAAAACGACTAGGGCTAAGGGGGGGATGGTTCCGACGAAAGTTTTCATGCAGGGGATTCGATCGACTCGGCAACGATGGAACTTCCTCCCAGGTCTGCGCGCATCCAAACGCGTTCCCAACTTTCTAATCGAAGAAAGTTGCAATGGTCGTTCTTGAATTGTTTATGGGAGCCGTCTCGTTTCTAATACCCTCGTTCACTCACTGCATTATTCAATGTACCATTGTTGTCGCGGAATCGTCGAAACCTATCCGCGTACAACCTGCACTCCCTTGAACACCCTTGGACATCGCAGTGTATCTAGTTTGAAACTTCTCGAGTTCTTCCACTTCTTCTTCACTTCTACACTGTTTTTTTTTTACCTTTCTCTCCGTCGACTTAAACACGTACTGTCAACTATCCGTTATATTCGAATAATCGAATGGTTAAAGATCCCGCTTTCCATCGTTAAAGAGAACTCGATGATTGCGAACGCTCGATCTGAGAATATCACGCAAGCGGTTATATTTCGAAATGACAGATTAATCAACTCCTGAACTTAACTTCATCTTGGCAAACCAGAAATTTTTCACTTTTTACTATATAATCCTGTACATCTTGACGAGAAAATTCCAAAAATCGAAGTTTTAAGACGAGGAATTCACTGTGGTTCAAAACTTAAAATCGCTCAACTTTAAACACGCATAACTTTTGAACCAGTGAATTCCTCCGCCTGAAACTTCGATTTTTGGCACTTTCTCGTCAAGATGTACAGGATTGTATAGTAAAAAGTTAAAAATTTCTGGGTTGCCAAGATAAAGTTTAACCAATTCGTGATTCAATCAGTCGCCGCCATTTTCTACAATCGTCTCCCAACGTTTTCGAAGCCGGTGGATTCGTTTTTCATGAAAACAATTAACATAAAGAGGAAAGTCATATTAAGCACAACTACTCGTGCACTTTTGTGTAATCTGCAAGATAAAAGTTTCATAACAAATTGATAACACTGTAATCGTTACATTATCAAATTTGTTTGTATTGTGTACACGACGTATTCAATTTCATCACCATTTAGTCAATCCAAGCAAAATTCAGTAATATAAAAATTAAATTTTAAAAGTGTGGTATCATATGCATAAAAGGACAAGACCAGCCTCGAGTTCAAAATATTGAGTTTAATAAATTTGAGCAGGAAGGTGCGTGAAACACCCATCGCGGCCGACAGAAATATTTTTCGAATACACTGCGAGTCGCGTTCCCGACAGCAGAATAAGCGCACATTATAGATACGAGTAATTTTCATGGTAGCATAAAATCCTTTCTGTGCGGGTGTGATCTGTGGTTACGAATACATGTAGCGATGGCAACAAGAATCGTAATATGCCGGCGGGTGCGAGACCGCGAACCATGCGTGATTCACGGGCATATGACACTCATTGTCAGGAAATGGACGCGATACGTGAGTACACACACGTGAAACAGCTGGGCATTAGACCGTAGGAGCGACGAGCGCGGATATGTGGATATGCACCCCGTCGAGGATGCGCTCTATTACGAGTATATTGTATAGTGCGCGTTAGCATGCACGCGGCGCGTGGATCAAAAAGGCTTGGTCTATTCGACGGGCCACGACACAACAGCTTTTTCGGTATATCGCACACGTTACGCTTGGCGAAATTACATGCCGCGTACCCGACACGGTAACCGTGTGCTTTCGTTCGTCCGATCAACGACAAAGGATACAGATAGTGTTCCTTCTCAAGAATTCTTTCTCGAGAAATTTAAATCTAGGAAAATTCTTATGAATCTCATTTATTTTATAACATATTTTGGGAAATGAATTTTCAGTTCACTCAAATTGCATATTACTAATCAATCGCGTACGTATAAGCATATCTACAGGCAGCACATCAATACCTACATATGCATGTTTGCAATGTGAAAATTTATAATAATTGTTGCGAATGCATGTCGATATGAGGTAATGCACACCCAAAAGGACACCCAATCTTCAGCAACTTTTGGATGTTCTGTATACGATAAAGCCAACATCCACACAAAATGAAAGAAATTTTTCTACGGCTATAGATTTTGTTACAAAAAAAAAGAAGTAGATTGTCTGATTGTACATTAGACGCATTATGCTTCTTAAGAAGTCATGTCAAAACAAAAGCGTAATGTTTCACTTTATAAAAGTTTGGTTTTAAATAAATACATCTATCGGTTATATTTAGCGTCTATTTTTAAAGTTATGTACATATTGAACAGGAATAAACACTGAGTTAAAGTTTTTTGCCCTTTCGATAAATATGATTAACGATATTCCAAATATTATAAGTTTCCCAAGATTTTTTTATGTTATTAAAAATTCTCGAGAATTCTCGAGAAATTTCGAGAAATATAGTCTTATTTCTCGTTTCTCGAAAAATGAAAAATGTTGAGAAATCAGGAACACTAGATACAGATCAACGCGAATTAAATTAAGGCATTCCGGTTTTCGAAGCCATTTTTCACAAATGTTTAGACATTTTTTTCCGAGAAGCTATCGAACCTTTCGCATTAGGATTTTGCACACATATTTATTGGTGTCCGAAGTACGCATGTGATTTTTTTTCAAGTGAAAATAATTAAAATTACAGGAGTTGTGTATTCTTTTGTAGAGTATATTTGAAAAAACATGGGTCGACCATTGCCATGATCCCGGGCTTTCTACTGATCGGAAACTAAAAAATTAAATTGTTTAGTAAATCAGTATGAATGCGGTCTGAACCCAAAGACGTTAAAAATGTGGACTTTAAGTCCTGTATAAGTATATTTTTTAAGTATTTCAAAAAAATTACTAGAAATCTTGAGAAAATGCGAATTTTTCTTTATTTATTTTTAATTTCCAAACAAGAAAATCAATAGTCTGAATAATCCTAAATAATCATGTAAAGCTGCAAGAACTAATATGTGGCCATCTATGTGTTAAAAAATAAATGAGTTTAATATTCGTAAATATTCAATTCACGCAATTATTCAATTTAGTGTTGCATTTATATGACGTGTTTGGTATGCAATTTAGTATGCAAAACAGGCACTTAAAAGAAGACGAATTCTCTCGGTCAGTTGAAGTATAAAAAGAAACGTTTGGAAGACGTTTTAATTAGTTCTGACCGGTCGTTAGCCGGAAGAGGAACAGATTAGCATAATAAAATCAGATTAGGCTTTTTGATTCATTCGAGATGCATAAGTGCTATTGGATCATGACAAATACGAAATATTCTAATAATTAGTCGACGATAATTAATCGACGAAATATTATAATAAAAATAAACATTTATAAAGATAAACATTTTATACAATACAGCAACCTCAAACGTTTTAATGCGATTCAAATCCATCTGCGAAGGTGATAAGTAATTCCACGTTCTGACTGTGTCAAGTAATAGCTTTTAGTGATTTCCACATTAAATTAAAATATATAGTGCTTGGAAACAACATTCCTAATTAACAAACACATTTTATTGCATGCTAAATCCAATAGGAATTTCAATGGTTTGGAAATAATACATTGACTTTCTCAAATTTTTTAAATTTCAAAATTTCTTAACACTCGGACTCCTGCGAGTTCTAGGCCTATGTCGGAATCATTTTTGACCCGACATTTCACTAATACAGTTTTATTCCGATATAAGACGATGGCTCGGGACTAGCTTTCGTCGTATTTCGAATGAGGCTAAGAAGATGCTAGATCTTAACGCTAGATCTACTTAGCATTAAATGTGACTATCTTACTTGTAAAAATAACAAGACTGTGTTTGTTCCAATTTTTTGCAACTTTTTACCACATTATACAAACCAATAATTTTATTGAGTAATTCCCCATAAACGTACCTCTACAATCTTGATAGTTGTCTTAATAATAAATTGTAGAATTTACCGTTAAATTAGTCCAAGCAATGATATTTAGTAAAACACTCGAAAAAAAGTTGACAAAGTGAAAGTTGTGACAAGGGTGGGTGAAAGTACCGAATATATAAAAACCGAGCCCCACGGTCATTTTTTTCTTTTCACGCCAGATTTAGCATGTTTTTTTCAATTGTATAGGTGCAGCTACTCGCAATGTCATTTCGCGTGTTTTATAATTTTCCGTACCTTCCCCACCTGTTTGTAATTTGTCGAGAAATAGTGAATACAGCTATATTTATTTGAAGACCCTCGCGGCATTCTCGTCTCGCCGTTGAAACGCCATCAAATATGCAATACGTTGCTCTGGCATGATTAGTGTACTCGACAGGAGGAAAAAAAATCTGAAACGAATTACCATTTTGTATACCTTGCTCGTCGACGAAATCGAAAGATTTTTCACATTATTTTATTCGAAAAAATTCTCGCGGCACCAGACATGCAAGGTTTCTTGTTTTTAAAAATGTATAAAATTATACGTATCTTTCAGATCTTTTCTTTGCATTAAATGGCATTAAAAGTCTTAACACATTACTTACCGACGACTATGCAATAGATTTTGGACGTTTATGATACACAGCTGTTTGAAGAACTATTCTACAGTAATGACAATTTATTTATTTTATTTCCAATTTATTGCCAATTATTTCTTTCAGTATTGTTTCTCCAAAAAAGAATTTTAAGTTCCTTTTCGATAAAGAACAGTTATTGAGAATGATATTTATAGGCTTAAATAATACGTTAAGTACCCGATTAAATAAACAAAGTAATCTGAAGAAACATATTTATTTAACATACATTTTCTTCGAACTTACGTTTTTAAAGAAACAAACAGTGGTGCCTAATAGTACATAAACTATTAACAATTGACTGTTAACGATTCAAAAACTTCTATATTTTATTACACTTCTATATAATATTATAAACTGCATTATAAACCGCAAATTAAATGAGCAAATAAATCGCTTCAGTTTGAGACTCTCTATAAACTGCAAATTAAGTTAGTACATAAAATTCGCGTAAGTCGAAACGCTTTCCCTCAATAAATAACAATCTCTCGGATTCCTTAACGCGTTTCTTTTCCAGGATTATTTTATAGCAATTGAAATCACGAGCAGAAACCGGTGGGAATGGAACGAAAAAGTAGGTTGCACGTAAAACGAAACTCGATATAGCGACAGAAAGTTTTTAGGGACGATTTAATCGGGATCTCCCATAGAAACGACCGGAAGGAGCGCACGAGTGATGGGAAACGCGCTGTTTGTCATGGTCTATAGCAGTTTCCGGTGGGGCACGTGCCCGCCACGAGCCTCGTGTCCTTTTCTAATTAGCACCAGCATAGTAAGGGCTGAACGTGTATGCTCCCCTTTCTACCGAACCGTGTAAACGTTTCTAGCCCCTGCTCCTCCACAAAACGAGTAACGCAAACTTAAACGTTCGTCGTCGCGATTTCTGTTCAACGATTTCTTACAGCATTAATTTTAATCGTATGAACCGCACCGTCTAATTCAAACACTTTCCATTTTCTTCTATGATCTTTTGCCATCTTTCTGTTAGCTTCATAATTCCGCTCTCATAAAACTTTTGATCCTTTTCGATGAAAAACTGATCCAAGTGCGATTTCAGACCATCATCATTAGTGAAAGTTTTACCATTCA
>CM052111.1:11424028-11434446 GCA_028454245.1 Halictus quadricinctus
TTTAAATATTTACAAAATTCACAATTATCATTTCATTAAATTGTTGATTAACCTGAAAGTCATTAACGTTCGAAGAGAGCTTTCATAAATAAATGTAGTAGTTCGGCAACCATAAATTACAAGAGAGTAGAAAAATATCGTCGGTGCTAAATACAGTTGTATAAACCAAAAATATGATCTGTCATCGTCTTGATAAGAAAGGAAACCAACATCGAAATACAACTACCTAATTTCAAAAATATTTTAACGAGTAGCGATATTAATTAAATAAATTTAATGATAATAGCGCGACGAAATGGAAAGAAAGCCTGCCGGTGCGGTGCTGCCCCTTTTTAAGGGGCAGTTTTATTTTTCGACGATTGAGCACCTTTGAAAGCGAAAAAAGATCCGCTGGTAATAAAGTTCGTGATCCATTCGTGAGCCTCGAAGAACCGTTTTCATCCTGCCGGAAATTAATCAACATTGCTACTGATTAGAGGCAATCTGCGGCCCGTGTCAGTTACTTGTAGAAAAAACGATCGTTTCAATTACCGGTCGACTTATGACCACTTAAGTTCTTCGAGGCTCGTAATTGGTGTCATAAAATCTGAGCTACCGTACGTACACTCTGTTATTCACAAAAGTGATTCATTCATTTACTCTCTTGAAAATACATTGGAACTGCACAGGTAAAACAGCGTCTGTACATTAAGCGCTTTAACGAGTTATTCACTTTTTTTTTAATGATCCGAGAAGTCAACTAAAACTGAAATCGTACACCGAACGTTTTGTTTACCAGTCATGGTGCTTGATGTTTAATAAGCTAAGTGCCAAGTCGTAAGTCACAAACATTCCACAAAAATGAAATTATTTATTTATTATGACGACAACTTGAAGGATCAAATTTATAAAATTTAATTTCTAAGGGACTTAAATACTGTGGGGATAGCAATTTCTGTGCCTATATTAATTATACTTATTTTTAAAGCATAATGGATATTTAAAAAAGGGATATATAACCTATATATTAACTGATTTTAATGAAAAAAATGTAATATCTATTTTTGAATATTCAATATGCCATGAAAATAAGTATAATTAATACAGGCACATTAATTGGTAACCCCACAGTAATTGAATCTCTTACCTTACTCGGTACATCAGTAAATAATTCAGTTTTTAATCTGCGGGAAAAAATATTTTTTAATTCATGTTCTCAGTATCAACAATCTTAGTATTTATATAAAACCAAAATTTTCTACATCAAATGCGACGAACAAGAATCAAACATTTATTTCTGGGTCTAATCATTCTCTAAATCCGAAAACACTGCACCGATACTTTTAAAAGTTTTTACTTCTCAACTGCTTTAAATTTCTTCTGTTCAATTTTGATTATAAATATATAAAATCCACAATCGTAGTAACCACGTATAAATCCAGTACAAGAACAAAACGATTTTAATAGTTTTTTTTTCTAATTCATTGTAAATGAAATACAATACTAAGAAGAATTTAGAACCATTGTTATTCCAACCACTATTACTTTCGAACCATTATTTTCGATTTATTTAAATGATTGGAAAACCAGACACATTGTCGCCTAATTTCTGTTTCCTTCGACTGAAAATTTGTATGTTGTCTGAAGATTTGCAGGGTAATTATGAAATACAAAGGTTTTTTGTGGAAGCAAATTTGCAAAGAATTCGATGAAATTGTTTACCAGACGCGCGAGCACAGAAGAGGTTTTTCTTTTCTGTGTGGACGGTGGACAAAAGGCAACAAAGGGAGGGCGGGTCGAGGGACGCACACGTTTTTTCCACCTTGATTTTTGCGGTGTCCCTGTCGAACACGGTGTGTTCCTTCTGTCACGTAAACTACACGACAATGTATAACATGCCGAGCCGTGCGAACCGAAAGATGCTGCAGTGGATTCAACACACCACTAATTAGAAGACGCGCGACCGACGACCGTTCGATTCTTACGAGTTCTGCGTGAACTCGCTCGTAATTTGCCGACGGCACGATTCCAAAGAAAGAGGACGCCCTCCTCCTCTCGAAAAAGTACAGGAGAGAAACTGCCGCAAAAAGGGTTTCTCTGTTCGCGTTCGTTAGGGAGCCGTGATTGGCCCTGCGACGGGACAGGTGCGTATCATCGAACGAATGCACGAACGCGCGAGTTTGCCTCGCTGCTGCTGCTGCTGCTGTAACTCCGTTGCTTCTGGTTCTCTCGTTTGCTTCACTTTTTTACTCCGGCAACCCTTGTGTATCGGTGTTGTAATCTGGATGCACAGTAAAACATTGAACCAGGAACTCTGCAAGTTCGATACGACTGTGCAGCGGGTGCTTAAATTATTAGGGTGGCACGCAGGATGTCGAATATGTACAATGATGGAAAGAATTATCGGCACGATACGAAATTTCTCTTACAAACGCTTCACAGTCAACAGAAATAATATTCGGACATCCTTAAAAATACGATAACTTTTTTAATATCGGACCACACGACCCGGATTTTCTTTTGTGAAGTTAGAACAATTAGTTTACCGCACGAAGGGGGAAAAAGTTTGGAAATTGCTCGGAATTGCAGAGAAAACACCGAAAGTTTTTTTTTACAACTTTCTGTGTAGGCCTATATTAAACATTTTCGAAATACGTTTTGTAAATCTGTGTCAATTATACATACGAAAATTTTATCGAAACTATATTAAGATTTTTAATATAGACCCACTCAAAAGGTTGTAAAAAACACATTTTGGTATTTCCTCTGCAATTTTGACCAATTGCAATTTTTCCAAAATTTATTTTTCCCGTCATGCAGTAGACTAATTGACCTAACTTCTAAAAAAAAAGTCCAAGTCGAATGGTCCAACACGAGAAAAGTTACTGTTAAAGAACAGTAGACAAATTAAAAGTATGTAGGTACATCGATCTATCATTTTCAATTGACTGAAATGATTGAAGAAAGAAAGGAATTTTTACGTAACTTTTGTTTCTTGTTATTCACGGAAACAATGTTTATTTTGCATAGACTTCCGCAGTCTACCAATAACTAATGAAATAATTGCTTACATCAATTTATTTTGCACGTTTCTATCGTTTTCCAATAGTCTCAATCAGTCTCAATAAGTAGTCTCGGTCTGAACGATGCACCAAAAAAAGTTGCAAGACGAAGAATTGGAAGCATTGCTCGATAATGACCCAGGTCATCAGATTCCAGGTCAGGAAATTCTTCAGAAAAATTCCGCAGAAATACAGTGACTCCCACTAATATTCGGACGCTCTTAAAAATCGCATAACTTTGTCAATACTGATTGACTATACTAATTGAATTTTTTTGAGAAGTTAGAACAATTGGATCGCTACATAACGTGAAAAGAAATGTTTGATTAAAATTGCAATTGGTCGAAATTATGAAGAAAGTACTAAAAGTTCTATTTTTTAACCTTTTTGTGCGGGCTTATATTAAAAATTTATGAAGTACGTTTTGTACATCTGTATCAATTATACATATTCTGAATATTTCATCTAAATCAGTGAGCTACAAACGTTCAAAGATGAAAGCTTAAGGGCGAAAGTCGCAGAATTTTGGCCTTGTCAGGGAATTTCGCCCTTGTGTGATCATTTTGAAACATCTGTAGACTCATTTTGATGAAATTCTCAGATTATGTATAATTCATACAGATCTACAAATCATACTTTCTAAGTTTTCAATGAAAGTCCATATAAAAGAATTGCAAAAAATAACTTTTAGTATTTTCTCTGCGATTTCGACGAATAGCAAATTTTTATAAAAATTTTTGTTCACTTTATGTAGCAAGTTGCTGCATATTTACAATATTTACATATTTACAATGTAGTGTAAGAATGTTTATATCACCGTTTCTATTACTCATATGTTTACCTGTTATTGATTTATACTGTTATATATAATTTTATTGATTTATGCGTTGCGTTAGCATTTTGTTAAATTGATGTTACCATGAGTTTTAGTTAAATAAACAGTTTCCTCTGAGTGAGCAAAGGACATTGACGCGTCAAGCCTCCTTACAGTAGCAAGTTGTTACATTTTTGTTCACTTTATGTAGCAACCAATTGTGCTAACTTGTTAAAAAACAAATCCAAGTCATATGGTTTAATATTGACAAAGATGTACGATGTTTAAAAGCGTCCGAATATTAGTGGGAGTCACTGTAGATATTTTCGAGAGAAAAGATGTTGACGTAAGATTAGAAACGCCGATAAAGATTCAGCTAAGATCCATCGGTAAAGCCACAAATGACTAGTAATCGAGCGCAGGCTCGTTAGCTCGGGCCATGTAATTAATACGCACACAGGTTGGTGGTAACCGAATCGACAAGGTTGCTGCATTTCTACCTTTTATGGCTGCTGGCTGGTATCGGCTCTTTAGCCTTTAGCCGATGGATGGGCACGCACGAGTGCGGGTGCGCGCATCAACATGTCGGCGAGCATCGTGTGCGGACTGTGCGCGCACGCCGGTGCACACAGCGCAGAAGGTGCACACACGGTGCCAGTACTCTGTGTGCAGCACGAGGTCCGCAACCGGACACCGAGCAGAGGCTGGCACGCGCCGAAAGCCGACTCGTCGGTTTTCTCGGCCGGTTACCCGTCAATTTGCCGCTTCGATACTTTTCAAACGGAGAAAGGTGTTTCGAGGACGATCCTCGAGCGCGGTTGCGCGTGCCTGACACGACAAATGCGGAAGACGCAAAATCCCGGAAATTATGCGAACGAAATACGTATACTTTTATTCCCCTCGCGTGCATGTGAGATATCGAGACGGGGCACGCGAAACATCCGCTTTTTTTTTTTTTTAACGATAGCCCCGCCAGACGGGTCGAACTGACCTGTTTCGGATTTTTTCATATGCAGTTGAACTCTGTTTGTGTCAACAGTTCGGGTCAACACTTTTCGTAAATAAATGCCCGCTGTTTGAATAGAAAAATAGGGGATATTTTACTACACTATATATCCAGATTTTCTATATATATAAATATTTTATAAATTTCTTATTTCATTTTTGAATCTCCAAGGTCTGTTAAAACAACATACATACGGCCAGTAATTATTAAATTGGTCGTACGAACGTAGAATAATTTTTACTATAGTTTCTTTATTATTTGAATGTATGTATGTATGCAAGTGGCTCCAACGATTTGATCCTCGATGCACGCGATTAATTATGAGTTTTTGTGGAAACGTCGAATAAGTTTGACTAAAATTTCTTTATAAACCACATGTACAACACTGTTCCTGGCAGAAAATATACGATTAAAATTGTGAATTACTTGAGCGTATATTAAATATGAATGCAGTGTAGTGTACATATGAAACAAATATGATGCAAGAGCGTAATGATATTTTAGAAAAATATTAATAAAATGACGAATTGTTTTGCTTTTCATCGACTATTAAATAAGAGACTGTTTTCCTGTATGAAAAAATTACAAGGACATTTTAGTAGCATAACAAAGTAATATTGTAATGTTTCTAACGGTGACGATGACAATGGGCATTGGCATAAATGTTCTGAATGCTTGAGGATAATTAAACCCTCGTCTAAATCAGTGTCTGATTTGATCATTCTGTACGTTTTGAAAAATGGAACATATTCGTTTTGTTATAACATTCACCTGCTATTATTGGAAATATTTTCCACATGGAAAATATGGAGAATTACAATGATAGATGCTTCCTTAGTCTGATCGAATAATTTTTGCTAGGGATAGTAATAATCTGCCGCGAAAAGAAGAACAACGGATAAAGTTATAATATACTTAATGCTGTACGCCAGTAAACCCTTAATCCATTGGCGCTTACAAAATCGCGTAAAACCAACATTTCAACTGTTTCGGACAAAAAACGTCGGGCGACGAGCACGCTTTTAAGCTCGTAACCGATCAATTTACGTAATTAACTGGCCGCTGTATCGACAAGTTGCGAAAATAAAGAAGTAGCCGCGATACTTGGCCGAACTGTTGCTTTCCACCTGCCCCGCGCGAAAAGGGAAGTGATTCAAAGAAATCCCGTTACGTCGTGACAAATTATTAGCTCGGCTGTAACACGCGCCGGCCGCTCTATAAATTATTTTATCTGCAATAAACAGGAACAGTGAATCATGATTATCGGTCATTTCCAGCCATCGAATCGCATATTCGTTTCTTCGCGTGCCTTTTTCACCGTCGTAAAGCCTTTTACTCGCGTGTAGTTCACCTGCCCGAAATTTATCACAAACGTTCAACTGATTTCCGGTTCCACCGATCTTACTTTCCACCGAAACGGCAAAATTACGGAAACGCGCGCGCGAAACTTCGGCCGAAACACGATTCGATAGAAGCACGGTAGATCTTCATAAAGTAAACGACCCCTTCAGCGATCATTCAAAAATCCGCTTATTTTGTAATAAATAAATTATGGATCTTTAAGGAGAATACAAATTTTCTTCATGAATTGCAACAAGTATCAATGAGAGAATAATTTCTTTCTTTCTTTAACAATCATTGCAACTTGAAAATAATGTAGAGATACACCTAAATTCTTCTGATTTGTCTACTATAATATTTCAATTTCACCTACTCATTTTTGTCAAAATGCATAAGATCCACAGTCCAGTAATAGGTAAATTGCTGATTTCTGTGGAAAATAAAAATGATCTGGGTTATTTCCAAGATGCAGATACTGCATAGATATTTCTTTCTTCCTTAATATTTTTAGTTCTGGAAATAATACAACGGTATTTACAAATTTTTCAAATGTACTTATGGTTTTGCATTTGATTTACTCATTTTTTTTTTAATGTCTAAAATCCACAGTCTTGATATGTTTTAAAGTGAATTTACAAGAAAACTTGCATTTGGTTCCATGATCGACCTACTTATGCTGTCCGCACAATTGTTAAGTTAGATGAACAAAATCAGTGACTATTTTCTATTTAGTTGACAATTTAATCATGTTTACTAATTAATATGTGACGTATTAATTCTAGTGCTACCACCTAGCAATGTATTTATTGATTTATTACTGCTTTAAACCAGATGGTTTATTTAGCAAATACAATATTGTTACACGTAACTTAGGTACTGCATAATTTCCAAGTCCCCAGAGAACATTGTTTAAGAAAATTATAAATTGTTTTGAGGCCTTCTATGTCAGGATAGCCTTTGTAATTTTTAATGTCATCAACATATGTAAATGTAGCACAACAAAACACAACTAACAGCAGTTTTAACAATTGTGACATTATTTGTGCACGAACAAATGATATAAACTTTTCTAAATATTTTTCTATTATCTCATTATTTCTTTCAAAATCAGCGAATAAAAACCTAAACTACTTTAGCGTTATACAATCTAATTACAGTTTTGAAGAATACAAATATAGTAATGAATAATAGAAACATAGTTGTGTATGAATTCATTTATTTGATGCCCACATTTGTGTCGTTTTTGGGGAACTAAATTATGGATACGGGTAGAATAGACAGAGGGTAATAATAATAAGATGAATTAATACATATAGTGGTCTTAATAAATACATCTTTCAATTCATCACAGAAAAATAAATTACAATATAGTAAGATCAATCTCACTAATTAACTACCTAAATTGTTGATCTCTACGTCCACTTAATACACTGACACGCAACAAACGTTATTATATGTATGTATGTATTGAAATAAAAATAATATATCGATGCAAATTTCTTGATGGAATATTAATATTAAATTCCTCGACGATACTAGAGTATGATATTTGGTCACTAATTACTTTGTTAACAAACAAAGCATGCAACATAATTCCCTCATTTTCAATATTTATGAACTAAGGTCACTTAAAAGGGTATGTACGTAAAAATTAGTGTTGAATCCTTTCGACGTGATTGCGCCAAATGTTGCAGCAAGATAACCAAATAAGACAACCACGTTCCAAATTGGTAAGTATCACATTACAGTTAATATCCGCCGCTTAAACTCTTCCGAAATTGTTAACTTTCCGTTTATCACTGTTGCACGTTAACACACTGAGAGGCCGCGCGACGTGAAAAATGATACCCCTTTTTTGGTGTTCCGTACAAAGTTGTTTAATTGTAATAACTCGTAGATTTATGGTTCGAATGCGCACAGTGTATCGTGAAGAAAGCGTAATAAAATAACGAACCTTTCGCTCTTGTCCGATACGACCTCTTTTCCCCCTCCCCGTGTCTTATTTATACCTGAGCAAGATTCATAACGCCCAAATAAATTGTTGATAATTAATCTCGGAACTGGTGAATGTTCCGCGTCATGTAGAACGTTTCGAGGTCTTCGCCGGATTACGAACACGAGAGATTTCAACGCGTGGAAAACGCGTCGCTTGAAAACTACGCTCGATCAAGTGTATGACAAAACAAAAGCAAACAATTTTATATTGTCTATTGTTCATATACTTGCCTACTCCTTAGAAACAGTTCGGTAAAAAATCCTCCCGTAGTGTTCAATGATTTTCGTTAGACACTTTAATTCGTCCAATTGTGTTTCATACAAAATTTACAATTTTACCCTTTCGGTGAACCTTTAAAATGTACTTTTGAAATGCAATGATTCAATTAAATTTTATTCAATCTTATATTCATATTTAATATGTGTTTGGGATGATAATAAACATTGTATACTGCGTTATAGATGAAAAACACAATTAATATTTATTTCCTATAACCACAATATTATATGTCGATACAATAACAAAATTGTTGCTACATTAATTCATAATCGATATTTTCAATATCGTGTATCGCTGTCTATAATCAATTAATAATAACTTCATAATTGTCCACATAATATTCAACTCTATCGAAATGGTAAAAAGAATCGTAGTGAGATAGTAGAATTTCACCTAAATCCACAGGTTTTATTAATAGTTACATATTAAATAATAATTCAAACTGGCACAAAGTGATGCTGAAACACAACGACTAAAATATGTAATACGAATTTTTCTAACACACGACCTTTTTCCACTTCTTCGTCACTGTTCATTCTGTTTTTCTGTACAGTGCCTGTGTTCTAAAGCCATTTCCGTGCTAAAAGCTTTTCCCAAGTGATTTGTACGACACACTGGCGTACTCCCTTCTATCGTCGATGTCTCATAACGTGGTAGCCGGAAGGAATGCGAAAGGAATTCCAAAAGAAATCATCTAATTGGCCAGGCGCACACAGTTGAGTCACACGCATCTCGCTATTCGCTGAGATTACCACTACTACTTCAGGTGTATCGCATAGCGTAACGGTGACCTTCGCCTCGGGTCCCACGAGACACTGACAATGTTAGGTACTCATTCATACACAGTTGCCTCGGAAAAAAACAGAGACTTGGATTTTGACCAGCTTCTTGTAATTCTGGCCCACTATGCGAGCCCACTGTACTAGCGAGCCCACTATGCGAGCGAGTCCACTGTGAGAGCCCACTATGCGAGCGAGACCACTGTGACAGCCCACTATGCGATCGAGCTCACTGAACGAGCGAGCCCACTGCCAGAAAGTCCACTGTGAGAACTCACCACTCGAGCTAGCCCACTGTGAGAGCCCACTATGCGAGCGAGTCCACTGTGAGAGCCCACTATGCGAGCGAGGCCCCTATGGGAGCGAGTCCACTGTGAGAGCCCACTATGCGATCGGGCCCGTTGCCAGCAAGTCCACTGTGAGAACCCACTACGCGAGCTAGCCCACTGTGAGAGCCCACTATGCGAGGTCACTGAACGAACGAGCCTTCTATGCGAGCGAGACCACTGTGAGAGCCCACTATGCGAGCGTGCCCACTGTGAGAGCCCACTGTGAGAGCCCACTATGCGAGCGAGCCCACTGCCAGCAAGTCCACTGTGAGAACCCACTACCCGAGCTAGCCCACTGTGAGAGCCCACTATGCGAGGGAGCCCACTTTGCGAGCTCACTGAACGAGCGAGCCTTCTATGCGAGCGAGCCCACTGTGAGAGCCCACAATGCGAGCGAGCCCACTGTGAGAGCCCACTATGCGAGCGAGCCCACTTTGCGAGCTCACTGATCGAGCGAGCCCACTGCCAGCAAGTCCACTGTGAGAACCCACTACGCGAGCTAGCCCACTGTGTGAGCCCACTATGCGAGGGAGCCCACTTTGCGAGCTCACTGAACGAGCGAGCCTTCTATGCTAGCGAGCCCACTGTGAGAGCCCACTATGCAAGCGAGCCCACTTTGCGAGCTCACTGAACGAGCGAGTCCACTGCCAGCAAGTCCACTGTGAGAACCCACTACGCGAGCTAACCCACTATGCGAGGTCACTGAACGAGCGAGCCTTCTATGCTAGCGAGCCCCCTGTGAGAGCCCACTATGCGAGCGAGCCCACTGTGAGAGCCTTCTATGCTAGCGAGCCCACTGTGAGAGCCCACAATGCGAGCGAGCCCACTGTGAG
>CM052111.1:11434546-11448947 GCA_028454245.1 Halictus quadricinctus
CCACTGCCAGCAAGTCCACTGTGAGAACCCACTACGCGAGCTAGCCCACTGTTTCGTAGATCCGCACGCGGTGATCGTTGACGTTTACGATGAGCGACTGTTTTCCAAGATTTCACTGGTCGAGAGGCGTGCGAAGAGAAGGAGGAGCGGGAGGAGGGGGATGTCGAAGGTGTGCGCACGTGAACGGGTAACGGCAGCATTACACGGCTGCTTCGGAGAGATCAAATGTCAGGTAAGGAACCGTGGCATCGGTCAGTCTCGGAGAACCTCAGGGATGTTGTACGACAATTAATCGAACGAGGCGGCAGCTGCTCCGTCACGGCTGATTTCCGTAATTACGATACGTCTTCCCCTTTGGTTGCCCAGCGCTGAAAACGCTGACCGGTGCCGCACACGAGCATCGCGAAATTCATCGGCTCATCTTTCGAGCTGTTATGTCACGCGTCAGCTTAATTTGTAATACACGAACCAGGCCGCGAATACAATTAACTTCTGCCAGTTTCCGCATGCTCGCACTCTTTGAATAACTAAATTAATTTGTCAGTGATCTACTACTGAGGAAGCAGGTCCTGTTATCTCCGGTAGCCTTACAGGTTGTTTCCGCATTTTTCTGCTCACTATTCCTTATTGAAGATTTGGAACGGTTCATACACTTAGTATACATATACATATAAGTACTACACACTGACTACGTTTTATTTTTAAATATATGATGCATGCCTTGCAGATCTTTTGTTTCCATTATATTGCATTAAGAATCTCAAAAATGTTTTAAAATATATTTATTTGACAGAAATCTTCAAACTGTTATAACGATTAGATTTTCGTCGATTTAACGTATATAAATACGTTAAGTGTCATATGAAACATATATGGGTGACGGAATTATACATATGTCCATATTTAAAAGTGAAATTTTACGTTAATGTATTCATTGTACCCAATTTGGTTCAGATTTGGAAAATACAAGAAGGTTGTTGTACTAATTATACATTTTAATGTTTCAATTTTTACTTCATTAAATAAATAACAAAGTTAAAATGTCAAAATTTTAATACTTTAATATTAATATCAAAGGAACAGAATTTTATTTCGACTCAAAAGAAAATAGTAATTTCTACATTTCTTTAAACTGATACAGTGATTCAAACTTCTTTGCCTTTAACAGTTCCTTGGAAGTAAAAGACAATTGATATGTATTGTATGTCTACATTTATATTAATACTTGAATATTAATAGCAAAAGAACAGAATTTTGTTTCGATTTGCAGAAAAGAGTAACTTTAATATATAACAAAATTTTATTTGTTTGAAATCATTGGTACCTTGCTTTTAATAGTTAATGGTGAAATGAAATGATCATTAATTCTTAATTCCATCGGAAATATTGTATTACAATATTACGTAATTAAATTAATATACGTTTGACCATAATATTTCGACACTTATGTTTTATCCATCTGTCGTGCGTAATACACATTACTATACATACCGCTAAACTGAGAATAAAGGTGCCGATTACTGCGACCGTTTCATGCAAGGCCCTTTGTAGAAGGGCGTGGGATCCATCCCCAAACATTTCATTATAATACATTGTGCACATATGCATGCATATACATAAGAAACATCTCATTTTCTTAAGACACGCGTGACAGATGTTGCATCCGAAAGTGACAAAGGACTTACCGATCAGGACGCCACTGTCTTGACACTAAAAATTAAGGTGGCCATTCAAATCGGATTAGGCTGTCCTAACTCACCGAGAAGAGTATTAAACCGGAAGTAAACGACCGCAGATTAGTTACCGTGTGAATTATAATATTAAAGTTGTATTTGCATAGCATTATTCTTCTTTCGATTAGACGATAAATTAAAAGGATAGAATTTTTCATAGAAATTCGAAATGCTTGTAAATTAAACAATGCTTTTGTGACATAACGCAAATGAAATTGTATTTACTAATTGTTTTCTTATTTAAACACTTTCACTTTTCTTCGACACTTAATTTGTCTACATTAAGACTTCCTTCCTGTAGAACATATTTTTTTTTTGCTACTATCCCTCAATAGTTTTCTATAACATTTAGGCCGGCGGATCTTATGGACCAAGATAAATTCTTTGCTTTCGAAAGCTTTACTATGAACTTCATGCATATTTACGTGCATATTTTACCAAATACTTGTTGACGATGTTTATATCTGTTTCACTATTCAAAATAGTGAATAGTCACTTTTAGTGTTAATAAGTGTTAATAAAGTATTAATGAAGGTTGTCCGATAGTATTGTCGGGGAGCGCAAATTACGAAAAAAATATGAAATTAATACCCATCCATAAATTATTACTACCTCTACTGTGAAGCGTTGCAGCTCAAAGCGCATGATTAGTTTCCCCGAAAGTTCCGTTCGACAAATAAGGAACCGTACTTTTCGTGTGAACGAAATACGTGCGGAAACTTCCATTTTTCTGCATTTGAATTTAACACAGAATTTTGCATTATCCTCTGTCCTCGTTACTAAACCGCGCGTATTGCATAATATTTTCAACTTTTTCCATTCAGATCCTACTTTTATTGAGGGTTTCCGTTTTTCCAAGGGGAGACTAACAAAACAAAAAAAAAAAGAAAGAAACGGCTCGGGTACACGGTCCGGTTTTGTGGGAAAATAGCGACGCGGATAATTCACGAAAGAAACCAGATGGAAACGAGAAGACAATGAGACCCGAAAGGCGGATGAAAGAAGAAAAAGAGAGACAGTAATTATCGTAGGAATTATACACGTAATGCTATTGTGAGAATTGCTACCGAAACAGCAGCTGTGCGTACGGTGGGATACATTCTGCACGGCAGTACTTGCGCTGGCTTATGCGAACGTTCGTGTACGTAAATGTCGTTATGTGTACCATGCGAGCATCCTTTGGAGATATAAATGCGCTCACGAACGAAAACGAGACGCACCGGATTGCACACATTTCGCGATAATAATTGGTCAGCTGTGTGCAAATATCAAAATGACAAAATAGCTATACCAGTTACATTACGGCTGTTGAAATTGTTTAGATTATGCCGCGACAGTCGTGCGTGGAGGACACACAAATATTTATGACACTTCAAATTAAAATCAAAATTACGTATGTATATAATCTTCTTAGTTGTCAACTACATTGTTTAATAAAATTGTACTCGTTGAAGTTTTATATATTTTTATACATATTGCAGGTTGTTTCATCGGGAATGACACAATTTTCAAAATATTCACTTTAGTCTAGTGTTTATACATTCACCCATTGCACTCGACTATTCGCACCCTAAGGCACCACTAAAATTTACTATACTGTAATTCAAAAGAATTCATACAATATTAACACTAGACTACCAAGTAAAAAAAATATATATATCATTCGCACTTATTAGTCTAGTCTAGTTATCTTTGTAATAATGATAAGGCTGCATTTATTCAGACTTCGTACAATTTTTATTATAATCAAGGGTAAGGAAGCCAATTACTGTGGGGATGCCAATTACTGTACCTACATTAATTACACTTATTCTTACAGCATAATGAATATTGAAAAAGAGATATTACATTTTTTTCATTAAAATCAGTTAATATGTATATGTTATACAGGCTGTTCCAAAAATGTTGTACTTCCCTAACAAAGCCGCGGAGAACATTTTCGCAAAGGAAAAAGATACTTCTAATCACCTCAAGAATCATCCCTTTCAAGGAAGTATAACATTTTAGAGACACCCTGTACATCTGTTTTTTTAACATACATTATGCTTTAAAAATAAGTATAATTAATATAGACACAGTAATTGGGTCCTTCACCCTACGCTTGCCTGACGAAATTCATTCGAAAATATCTGATGAAAACATTTTTATACGAATAATTGTTAAAGAAAAAAGTAGAAACCAGTCGTATTATGGTGTTCATTAAATTGCTATAGTACGGTACGAGTAAGTACACTCGATGTTACAGGCCATGATGAAAACGATCATATTTAACGAAAATACTAGAATCAAAAATGGCTCCGAAAGCAAAAGGTTAAATAAACACTTTGAACACAGCTTGTACAGTTTATTAATTTGAGATGCATTTTATCTTATTTCAGGCGCTCAGCGCTCGTATCAGACTTGATTGAGATGCAGGGGATCGAGATCTATAGGAAAAAGGATCGACCTCGCAGGGTAGCCGTTAATCTCGATCGGTTCACAAACCTGAATCTACATTTAAATAAAGCGGGCGTAAAATCCATGACGACAAGACCGGGACACGAAACGCAGCCCTGTTAGTCCTGGCAATTCCGGGTCGGTAATTGGCGGCTTCGAAAATTGGCTAGAGAGTGAAAATCAGCCAGCAGCAGCGGCGAACGTGCAGTTCCTCTTCGCTGTGGGTGGAGAGGACCCGAACGCGGTGATTACCGGCTTAATTCGCTCCATTATCGGGCCACGAGTGACCCACATCTCCAAGGCTTCCGCTTTCGGAGAACTTATGCCAGCGATAGCTACGAGATCTCTCGAACAGTGATGGGCAAACAGAAATTATCAACTTGTAATTTATTTTCTTTTTTCGATTGTGAAATGTATTTAGACATTGTATTCGATTGTTACGTGAATTACAAAGTACTTCTATTGAATATATGAATCAGTTGATGAATACTTACTTAAAATTAGTATGACGGTAGTGGCGTCTTATTTAAATTGAAATATCTCCTTAACTATTAACATTTCGATGTAAGTAGGTTAATAGTATTTTTACAAGTAATGTCGAGCTGCATTTATTGACGTATTAAAAAATACATCATTCCATTAAAAATAACAGTTGCCCTTCGTATGACCTTTACATACTGTATGACCTTACACTCACAAAAAATTCTAATAAGATCAAAATATGCCAAACTCGATTCTATTCAAGTTTTCTTTGAAACATTTTTTAGTAATAGCGAGAAAATCAAGATGCCAAAATCCGGTGAGACACCCTGTATAGGCTGCAAAGAACACACCCTGCTAAAAATCGAACGCGCCCTTTGTATAACGTTCACCATCCAGGGTGACCGAAATGATTATTGTAATGATCATCCTGATCATTTACTTGGGATGATTTATTAATCAAATATTGTTTTCAAATATTATTATCATTTGTAAATTGATAGCTTTAGAAAGAAATATATTGTTTCTGTACACAAACGCAATTTACCCACTTGTTAAAAATTCACTTTTGCACATCATTTAATCTAATGAATTAAAAGAGAAATATAGTTCGAGGATATTCATTGTTAGGATAACTTATTATATATTTGTAATAATTTTACAAATTACTATTTGTTATCGAAGAAATAACGTGTGTTATAATAATAATTTTTTATAATCTGTTGAAGGAAGAAGTAATGTGTCTTGTAAAAATGAACTTTTATAAATTGTTAAAAGAAGAACTCTCCTACAATAATAGTCTTCTATAATTTGTTAAAAAAAGAAACAACGTGTGTTATAATAATCATAGTTTTATAAGTTATTACAAGTAGAAATAACATGTGTTCTAATAATAGCTTTTGGAATTTGTTGGAAAAAGAAGAAACAACGTATGTCATGATAAGATAAGGAAGATAAGGAAATAAGATAAGGAAATTGAAAAAAGAAGAAATTATGTGAATTATTTCTTCGTAAGAAACAAATGTATGTCATTTTCTCAGCCATTTGTTAAAAGATGAAATAACAGTTAACACGTTGCGAATAAATAGTTTTGGCCTTTTTGTATGGCTATGCAGTGATAAAAATGCAAAAAGCATTGCAAAACATATTTGAATGACGAACACATTGTAAACTTGTAATTTATTTTTTTCGAACGCGAAATGTACTGAGATATTTGTATTCGATTGTCATTACAAAGTACTTCTATTGAATACATAAGTCAGTTGACAAGTAAAAAAAATGCATTTATATCTTTATCACGGACTATAACCTAGCCAAGGGCATATATCGGCCAAGAGATACTATTCTTTGATCCACGCGACCATACTCCTCGGTGACCGAGATCTCTCGAGCTTTTTGGCCCCTCACGGAGTATATCCCGCGGCAGTGGGAATAGTTCTGAGATTTTTATCGGCTAGGCATTTGAGACATATATAGAGTAAACACTGTATTCGATATTTTACACGTATTTCAATTACAAACGGATATGACACTGCCCATCACTGCATATACGTGTGTGCAACGATTTCGTTAAATTAAAGTCGAAACATGTCACTGTTCATCCGGCTGTAACTGTACTTGATTACCGTGAACCAGAATATACCATGGATAATTTCTCGAGTATTTTTCAAGTCTCGGTGCCGAGAATCATGCTCGTCACGTGAGTGGCAATCACCGATCAGTAATCAACGATACGAATGGCCACTTTTGCGGTCAAAATCCAAGCAGGAGTGCGATTCGAGATGCATCGTACGTGTCTCGTTCGAGGACATCTTCCGATCCTGATGTCAATGACAGACATTCAACACGTTCGTGGCGTCTCCCGACCTAAAAGACTTAATTTCTGAAATTTTCAATCACTGACAAAAATTCAGGTCACATATAGCCAACATAAATAAATAGACTGTGGATTTTTATGCAAACTGTCGTTTCAGGATACGGAAGCTATTGAAACGTTTATTTCTATTCGTAATAATTTTAAGCAGTTGAAAATAAGAGCCGGTATTTTTAAATATTTTAAATGCTTTTAGTGTTCTGCATATGATCCATTCATATAAGGTATAAATGCATAAAATCCGCAGCCTATAAATAAGTAAAACCAATAAATAGGTATGAATAATGTGCAGATCAGTTCTTCATTTAACAAGTTATAACAGATTATTTTTACAAGACAAATTACTTCTTTCTTCAACAAATTATAAAAAATTATTATTATAACACACGGTTATCTCTTTTATAACAAATGGTAATTTCGAAATTGTTACAAATATATAATAAGTCATACCGACAATAAATATCATGGACCTACATTTCCCTTTTAGTTTATTGGAGTAAATGTTGAAATGAATTTTCAGCAAGTAGGTAAATTGCGTTTGTGTACAGAAACAACATATTTCTTTTTAAAGCTATCAAATATCAATTCGCAAATGATAATAATATTTGAAAACAATATTTGGTTAATAAATCATCCCAAGTAAATAAAAGATCAGGATAATCATTACGGTAATCATCTCGGTCACCGTGTATGATGGAGTGTTATACAAAGAGGGGTGGGTTTGATTAAATCATAATAAGCTTACGATGGATGTTCGAGGGATAATTTTCTTCGCGATATTTCATCGATTGTGCAACAAAAAACCGACTAACTACACACGGTTATCTGCCTCCGCTATGAAAAAAATATAACTAGCTGACCACATAATGCTCGCGAAAATGTATTCGTACCTACCTGACAATAAGTGCAGTAGAAACTGCATCTGATTGCAGACCGCCGATCCCATTACGACACGAAAAATCATCTCGGTAACCACTGCCTGTGGAGATTTCAAAAATTACTTTCCGAAATTTCCCTCTTCGATTGCGTGGAAAAATTCGTGTTATAAATTTCGCTTCGCCATAATCAATAAGATGTCAGATTTTTTTTTTAATATAGTGTTGAATTTAATAGAATGTCTGTTCTAATTATTTTATTATGAATTACTTCATGAGCTTATATAAATTTCAACATATTTTTATATTCAGACTAATTATTAGTTTTGCAATTTAACATCGATTACAGAAAAGTATTCTGTATTAGTTTTATTAGCATTTGGCTATTACTAATTCGACAATTGTTGGTCTGCACACATAATTTCAAGACCTACTTAATTTTATACCATCGTTTAACATAAAATGATTTTATGTTGCTAGATTGCTAAAATCAGATCAATATCTAACGAATGTAAACAATATTTCAGAATGTTTTTTAAAAATGTTTTAAAAATGTCATATATTTAAACTGTGATAATTTCATAGAAAATGATCGTGCGACAATAAGTTTGGATTCATTTCAAAGCTAGAAGGTTTTAATTTCATAACCCAGCGTTCATTTTATTGTAAGATTTCTTTCCATGATGTAGCCGGGCGAGAAACTGTAGTTACGTTTTTTTCTAAAAAATGCTATGCACTCAAACATCTGTGAAAAATTTGAAAAACATTTTTCGTGTCAGAAACCACCGTAGATTTAAATATTGTAGCTTTCTCTTTACAACGACACCTTAAAAATTGATATACGATCTTTTTTAGTCGTCTTATCGAGCTTTATTGAGCTTATCGACTGTAGTATAAGTTACAGTAGTTGTACCATGAAAGCTTTATATGATCACACTCGTTTCTCATTTTTGTTCTGTAAAATGGTGAAAAAAATCTTAGATTAAGTTTTAAGCAGTCGTTGGAAAGGAGAAGATTCAATCTTCAACTATACGGCAGTTTCATTTACGAGAACAATTTTTGATAGTTTTTGGAAACGTTTGAATTTGCTGTATTTTTTCAACAATTTTTCGAGAATCAGAAATGTAGCGTTTAAATACTTTTTGGATCCACTGTATAACAATCGTATTTAATGCTTATTAGCTCTAATGTTAAAAGCTAGAAGTGTCAAAAATTCTCTATTCCTACAGAGATTCTTCTTAGATAAGACATTCTTCCATTCTTCTTCTTCTTCTTCTTCTTCTTCCATTATTTTTAAACTATTATGATATTTTCATTCGCAGCAGATAGTACTTTCTACTACAGTGAGTTTTATGAACGAAGAATTCAGCCAGCACGTGAGTACATCTTACAATTAGGTCTCTTTTTTAGAAGACCAGATCATAACACAGCGGAAAATCCTCATTTCGTCATTACTGCTAACGAACAATAATGCTACTTAAGGATTACCCATTCCTGGAAATGATGAAAGTACTATCGCACTGGAGAATTTTTATCGCGTACAAAACCCGAGTATCGTAGCAATTTGATCGACACAGGTTTTCAAAATCCACGTTCGCTGCATTAAAAATATTTTTACCAATCTTTTGAAGAAGACGAATGAAACTAGGCATGGGTAACTTCGAATATTCCAATTGTGATTCTTAGCAGTTAGTTGAATTACAATATGGGATTATAGTTCCCAAAAATCACTGATGTTTCATTTCTAACAATAGGCTATGACAGATGAAAGAAAAAAAAACGTGACAATTACCGAATAATTGTAAAACATAATTATAAAAATTTCACTTATATCACTCTTATATTATACGTTTAGTATAATAATTTTTTTAATCAAACGTGTTTACGTTACAACCCAATACATAACTTCTGTGGCAGTAAGTGTTCATCTTTTTAATTAATTTGTTGTAAATAGAAATAAAAAGTAAATACATGAACACAGTCTGTGTAAATAGTTTTTCTGATCGTGTTATACGAGAGTGTACAGTACTTTGACATTAACCGTACCATGTCTGTTCAAATGACCGGTTCCACACTTTTTATTTTATAATTATTGAGATAACAAATGTGTTTGTGTTAGAAGGTATTAAGTCAATTTTGTTCATTCAAGCACAGATTGTTATAAAAATTGCGGGAAATCGAAATGAATTTAGTATTGTAATTTTTACAAAATAGCGTAAGGCGTAAGTAAATCACATGTTGTGCTCGGTACGGTTAGCGTTGAAAGAATAAAAATATTTTGAAAAAATCGATTCCGTTTTTATTTACCTAGATGCATGTATTTCCTTGGGTGCTGTCTCAAAACGGGACTAGCTTCGCAGAGGCCATCGATGCTCGACTTTTAGTCAGCCTTTAGCCAATTTGAGTTAGCTATGCAAGGTCAATTTTTGCGCAGATGAGCACCTACTATAGATCAAATGCTAATCGAACTTAATATCAGCTTCGCGTTCATCCGAATGTTATAAAATAGAAAGGTGTAACCAATCCCGATTTCGATTTCTCTTCTGGACGGCATGAAAAACGTCGACACTTTCACAAAGCGAAGCAAGCAGCTGTTCCGAGTGGAACTCCCTGCATCTGAAAATTGCGGATAAATGTCGACAGGGTTGAGGCCGAAGCTATATGTCCGCTAAGTGTGTACCTCCTTTCTGTTACACATCGTTACGATTCCACGTAATACCTTATATTGCTTTTCTATCAAAACTTACATGTTTTGTAAAAAGTTCACTCCGTAAGAATAGAATAGAAATTATAATATTGGAATTTTGTCAACAATTTCTTCTACGCGTCGTCTAGTAACCTAACAAATTCCTAACCTAACTTCCTTAACAAATTAGCGCACGAGAAAGTTTTCAAAAGTTAGAAATACATATTTTTTTTCGAGAAGTTATATCCTATATCGAAGTCTTCAATTCTAAGAAAAAATGTTTTACTTTATACAGGGTTATCTGTAAGTGGTGGAACAATCGAGAAGGGGGTGATTCTACATAAAAAAAATAAGTCGAAAATGTAGAATTCAATTTGTTCATACGAGGCTATGTTTTCTCGAAAAAATCGAGTTCGATTTCGTAATTGGATTAGTAGTGGTTCACACTAATATATCCGACCCGGTATCGTATTACGCGGCATGTTTACACTTTACAGTGCGCAGCGATCGAGGCAGCTCGAGCTTCTTGGCCCCTCGCGGTGTATGCCCCCCAATGGAGGGGATAGGCGGACTGACTAAGATCGTGTAGCTCCGTTCGGATTAGATCAAGACTTTACTGTACTTATTCTTTTTTAAAAAATTATGATGAACAATTTCTCGAGAATCGGAAATTTAGTGTTCAAGTACTTTTTGGATCGACCGTGTATCACAATAAAAATCGAAAAGTCACATTTTAGGTGATGGTAATTAGAAAAAGTGTCCACACGCTTTTGAGTAGCAGTGTAAATAGAAAAAGATTACAATAGTTGCCACACAAAATTTCCCAGAAATAATAAATAAAGGCACGTGTAGGTGAATATGATGCAGGTGGTCCTGTCAGGCAGATTGAAACATTTTCGTATGAAAGCGAGGCACTTATATATATTAAAGAAATACTTGTCGAGTCCATTATCAAAGTCATTTGAAGAACATTGCGGGCGTACCTTCTATCAGCTGCAACTTCTTTAAATCGAGAAGAGAAACCGGAACTGCCTTACGGTAGCGTTCGCGTTTTCACTGGCTCGGTAAATATTTAACTTTATGGGAATAATGTACCGAAATTGTTGAAAACAACGAGCGATCGTGCAATGAAGGAGAAAACGATGGCCTCGCAACAACAAACTCGCGTGCAAGCACAAGCGCATGTAGCTGCACCGAAAACTAAATTGGCCATCTGTATGAGCGCGATGTTGATTGCGAACGTGAGCGGTGGAGAAGAGCTACCTGTGCGAGATACAATCAACCGATAACCAATCTTTCAATGCATAATGAACAGTAGGTATTAAAAACAAGCACTTAACCTGGAGTAAAGCAACAAATGTACAGTATCATTCTATGGTGCTTATTGCATTTTTAAGCTGGTAGTAGTTTCATACTCTTTTTTATCGTATTATGGTGGTTTCGTACTTTGCACGTTGGTCGTGGATAGGGATAAAATTCTTCGTCTTAAATAAAGTTAATAACATTTATCTCCTTCGCGAGTGAACTAAATTTTATTAACGCTCGTGAGATAACAGAAAATTCAAAGGGATATCCACAATCAAACCTAATTTTTCAATTGTTGTGTCATTGCTTCGATTTTGTAGAATTCTTGTAAATCAAGCAATAGTGGAGGAATGTTAGGAAAAAATGTTCAGCGCAAACAAACATAGGAATATAATATCATTGACCACTTATACTCGACAAAAATTCACTAATTGTTTAAAAATTGTTTAGAGATGATATTCTATCCTACTAAAATTTAAATTATGTAGTGCTCACAACATTTCATAACTTTTATCATTTTTTTAGTGTAAACTTATTCGCTCATAATATTTATTTGTATATCACAATCCTACAATTTTAACCAATGAAATTAAGATGTAATTTTTCAATCGTTCACGAATTAATATCAGCTTACGTTAACTAGTAAACAAACAACCAGACAAATTGTTTTAGCAAACTTTAGTATTTAATGTTAATGTATTAAAACGATAATCAATGCGTTAATAAACAAATATAACAAAGAATGGTAATACATAAAAATGAATAAATATTAACTTTTAAACGTAGATAAAATGGGTGAGGTTACAGTCGACACGTGAATAAATAATAAACTAATAATCGATTAAAATGATCATAGATTACAATTATTTGTAATAACTATCAAGACAAAGAAGAGTAAACTAATCACAAATTATTATGTGAAAACAATCATGGAGCAACAAAGGATGACAAATTGATAAAAGCAATCATGAATTAAAATTTTATGAGATAACTACGGATGACGGAAAGAATAAATTATAATTTTTTAGGAACATTAAACGTTACATAAAATGATCAGTAATTGACTTGCCACGCATACGTGCGTATTCGTAAAGGGCACCGAGTTATATCACGGTTAACGGATAGAACGAGTGCCGGTCATGGCAGCGTGAACGCGTTACAAAGTGAACGTTCCATGTAGGAATCGTATAGCCGGTGTTGTTTGTCAAAAGTAAACGCGGGGCTGTAAAAAAGGAGAAGAACGACGGGTCGCGTCGTTGTACGGTAAGCCCTTAAATGGCGTACAGCTGCGAATATGCGACAGCAAGTGCAAGCTGCGCATCGAGAAAAAGAAACAGAGCCCGCGAAAGAATTATCCGGATCAGATATTTCAGTTTCTCAATTGGACCGGCTCAAGTCGTTTTTGGACTGACTTTACCACCGAGTCGGCCAAAACCGGAACCACCGCAACCCGACGCGGTGCTGATTCTTGGAAGCTTATGGTCTTCTTCCCCGGCCAACCACTGCCCCGACCGACTTGGAATGTCACCGATACATCAGATATCGAAATGTAATGCAACACACGCCATTATTCTTCTCGGTTCTGTGCCAGTACCACTTGTTACTATTTATATCACCTTTTCGTTTAAAGCCGTCACATGTCTACTCACACGTACACCCTTTGAAACGCTAACTTTTTTCAAAGAAGTTCAAACGACTTGGGACGCTTTCAATACGTTCGAAAAATTAGTTTACTAGCTCGTGTAGATAAATAATTTCGAAAACAATTTCATTTCGTTGTAATCGCGAAAAAAGAATGAAAGAAAATAGTAAAGGTCGCGCTTTGTGCAACTTTTTGATCTGTGCGTTTAATGAAAATTAAGAAAATACGTTTTGCAGATTTATGTCAGTAATTAATCAACAAAATCTTGAAGAATGGGCTCAGAATTAATTTATACGTACCTGCTGAATTGTCCAAGTATGACTTTTATGATTTTCAACAACCACATGCGCAAAATTAATTCGATTTTCTCTTTACCAAATGCAATATCGTAGTTGTCATGTATGTGTATGAAATTAATTCGATTTTTTCTTTATGAAGTACAAGACCATAGGTGTCACGTCCTGGGAGGTCGGTAGCGAACGTGCTAATTAAATATTGAATCGCCCAATAAAAATTGGAAGTGACCAATAAAGTTTATATTTCATTTTTCTTCTCATCATGCTCTTTCCATCATTTTATCTAGATAATGTTTGCTTTACCGAACTGTATTATTATTGTAATTAATAAATATTATTATTATTACATAAATATATTCTAATTTTAGCGATTTAGTTGCACCTTATTGCGAATACAGATAATTAGATAAAAAGTACTTGAACGCTTTGATAATAGATCGTTTGTAACTCTCTACTTTGTTAATAAACAAGAAGAAGGCATTAAACGTAACCAAAGAATTTATGTTACGACCCGATATTTACTTTATAATTAATTTCATGGTTTACTTTGTACAAGGGTATTACAAATTTCCTCCCATAAATAAATCGATCGAAAATTAAAATCGACATTCAATTAAGCCGTTCCTCCGATTCTTCCTTCTAGAAAACGATCTCGCGTTTACCAGTTAAAAGAAGACAGAAGTAGGCCTGATTGTTCGGCGAAGATAAAGCAGCATCGCGGTGGGAGACCCGAGCAAAAAGACAAAAGAGGAGGGAAAAAAAAAAGAATAAAAGGATACGAGCGACGTTTAAATGGTTAATTGGTCGCGCGAGAAACGAAAAAGGGTTTGGAAGTTAGCTGGTACGATGGTAACACGGTTAAATAACTGGGTCGAAGACGCGGGTCCGATTCCAATCGGGCCGATACCTCGAACAATTACGGAAATTGATTTTTGAATTAATTTTCGTATCGTATTCGTGTCGTGTCACGAGGAGAGTGTGCCGGCAAGTTTAAAAAATGTTTTTTCCGATGATTGTTATCATCGACCACGACCCGGAAACGGTGTTTCATAATCGCGAGAGCTGACAGGAACCA
>CM052111.1:11449047-11504237 GCA_028454245.1 Halictus quadricinctus
CCTGACATAGCCCCTTCTGATTTTCACCTATTCCGTTCGATGGCACATGGCCTAGCTGACCAGCGCTTTCATTCTTATGAAGAAGCTAAAAAATCGATCAATTCTTGGATAACCTCAAAAGACATGTCGTTTTTTCCGACGCGGAATTCATATACTGCCAGAAAGATGGGAGAAAGTGGTCGCTAGTGATGGGCAATACTTTGAATGAAATGTTTTTGTTCCTTATACTTTAAATAAAGCTTTTATTTTGTAAAAGAAACAGCGAGAACTTATTTAAGGTCCTGATAGAAACACGGATCTAGCCAGGGATATCTATCGGCTAAGAGATACGAAAAGGAGAGCGAAGGTCTAGAGGCCTCCGTTCATGGCGCCTCACGGGGTATACCATATACCTCACCACAGGTAAGGATAGTTCTGGGACTTTTATCGGCTAGGCATTTGGGACATATATAGAACAAACACTGTAGTTCGCTGTCATTTAAGTTCCAGCGACTGGAAACGAAGAAAATGCTTTCTTCGATCTTCGCACACAGATTCGCCCGCAATGAAAAATCATAAATCTAAAGCGGTGGTTGTTAACCTGGTTTCGTGTTAGAAGCGTTTCCAGGAGTGTGAGAGAAGTTTCTAAATTTTCGATGGAAAATTTATTTTTCAATAAATAAATTATATTGCAATCGATGTGTAATTTTTTAAATAAAAAAATAGGAACTTATTTTTAGATCCAAGAGGGTGCCGATCACTGAAGAGGTTAAGAACCACTGATCTAAAGGATAGAGCAGTGACATAAAGGACTGTCCTCTAAAATGAAGGACGCATGGTCGCCGTACCTGTCGTAAACTCGGAAGAAAATCGAGTTTCGTCGATGCAGTTCTACGATCGTTTCGAGCAGAGTGTTCAGTATATATATATAGTTCCTGATTTTCTGTAGATCGAGATGTTTGAATGATCGTGTATCGAGGCGCGTAAGCGGTTACGTTCCTCCGTGTATGGGCACGCGAGCTTCTTCAGCTGTCCCTCATTATTTACGCGTCTCACGAGGAGCGGATAGAAGGAGCAGCAGACATTGCTCGGTAGAGATGCAGGAGCAAACGAGCAAACGAGCGAACGAGCGAGCGAGCGAACGGGCCTCCGTCGAAGAAGGAACGTCTCTTCGTCAGGAAAAGGGAGAGTGGCGACTCCGTTCCGCGTGACATTTATTTTTATGCCCGCTTATAGTGCCGAGCACGTGCTACCCGGATCGATTGAAAGGGGTCCGCACCGCCTCCATAACCCATAACAAACGTCGCTCCACGTCTTGCCAAGAAATTGTTTCGACGCGACGCATCGTTCACGTATCGTTTCCATTTTCCGAAGTCGATCGCGATACACCACAACGATAAAAGCAGAAAGGCCCCGGCCAATCGTTCTTTGGCACACTCCTTTCGCTCGGTAGGTACCGGTTAAACGAAATTGGTATTGTTATCCATCCAGGGGCCCGATGCCACCAGACGAAATACGAAAACGAAAGCGATCAGATGCGAACGAGCCCAAAGTACCGGTCCCGATTCGTGCGAAACGATTGACACCGGTTCTCCGAGATGGCGAAGAGGATCCTACAGCTGATGGTCGGACCGATTCAACGATATATTGATTAATACTAAATGTACTCCGGTTCTAAAGTATCAATCGAGTATCGAAATATAGCACGTCATTATTCATTCATTTATTTATCAACACTTTAAACCAGATGGTTTATTTAGTAAATAGAATATCGTTACAGGTAGCATAGGTGCTATGTAGTTTTAAAAATTTTTAACGAACATTGCTACAGAAAATTATTATTTATTTTCAGACATATCAGGATTGCTTAAGAACAAAGTGATACAATGAGGAAAGCAACGTAAACAGTACTTTTTAATTTTCCGAATTCTTTCATCGAACATGTTGTCAAATGCTTGAAATAATATTAATGATTTCTAAAAATATGTTCGATAAACTTCGTAACCATTACAGTGGGAACCAGATGTCCTTTACCAGAATTTTTAGAAATTAATATTTGCTATTATCATTTCTCAAATTGTACAATTTCGAACATTTTGTGAGAATTCCAAAGAGTTTGTCCAAGATTAGAAACTGCATAGATCACTTTCTATCTATATTTTAGAAACAACAAAAAACAATTCTTCTCAAAAAACGAATAACTCTTAATTTCTTTTAATTCTCTAAAATCTTTAGAATGTTTATCTCTAAAAAATATGCAAAGGATTCGATACTTTTAATTTTCTAAAGATCGAATCCACTTAATGAAGGATTTTAGATACCACAATAAGCTTGGTTAATTCTTGTAATAGAACACTCACGGCTTTATGAGAGAGCATAATCTGAATAGTAATGCGCAAAAAATGATATTAGATTAAAACTATGGTGACCGTAAAAATCTCATTAATACACTTATCCGCTTTTCATTTGCATATTTCACAAGAAAAGTATCAGAGGCAGTTTCGGTGAATAATGACGAGTTATACAGCCAACGTCCACTTCGCTGACTTCAAAATATTCAATGTGATAATCTCTCCATTGCGATAATAATTTCTCGAGTCTCAAGGAAAACCTTGCAAGTCGCGAAACGATCAGCGATATACGAAACTGCTCGTAGAGAAATTAACCGCTGCCTATTAGCGTCATTAGATCAATTAAGCATCTTTTAAAAGTCACTTAATCGTTACGAATGGTTTGACACAAACCATGTATCATTAATATAATTAATGTTTACGCAGACTTTCGAGAAAGTTCAAAATATCAAGAAAATGAAGAAAAGAAAGTGTTGACGGGAAAGGAAAAAAGACAATGAGCATGGCAAATATTTACACAGATAGGGAAGAATAGGAGAACTCTAATTTATTGTTCGAAATAAGAATTAGTTGTTCATTGTCTGCACGTAAGTTAGTTTTAAATGATACTTGAGACAAAAATATGGCGAAAGTTCCTCACGATTTCATGGCAGTTAGGTCCATTCGAATTCTTACGTATTAAGTCTCATTTACTCATCTTTGAACCCAACTCTTTCAAATCAATGTTAATCTTCTTATTGGATTTAATAATAATCTTCAAAAGGAGTGAAACTGTCTTCGAAAAAATTAGAATATAGACGTAACGTTCGTAATTGTGGGTGAAAATAGTCCCCGCCTTCAAGGATTAATGTGTTTTTTACTATTTCTATCTCAATGAAGAAAAATGCCGAAAAACGGAGATGTCGCTCTTCTTTTTTTCAAAAAAACAATGTACAGTAAAACTTTGCAGAAAAACAACATATTGACCACAAAACCTGTCAAGGCAACGAAGGCAGAGACTACTACTCAGAGATTAAAGAAGAACACTAAAATATTTTGAACAATGGTTGAATTAAGACAAATGAAGTAGCACTAAACGACGGAATTAATAACGTGTGAAGAATTCAAGAATTGGAACATGTAAGAACTTAACTCAACTTCTATTTTCGTAATTTCAAGGTATCGTACAGTGTTTAAATGTTTGAAAGCCTGCAGACGTATCATTTCACTGTCATTAATCTGTAAATTGATAGAAAGTTTCAATTTGTCTAAAACACACCGGATAAACAGAAATAACGGCTAAATGGCTAAAAAGAAAAACCATTTCTATCAATAAAACAGATAAAGACAAGAAGAGATATGTTGAAGAAAATAAGCGAAAAGAAAGAAAGGGATAATAAGGACAAAGTTTCTCGTGGAAGAACAATAAAATGGAGGACAAGTAAAGCGGAAGGCAAGGAAGGGAAACAGATCATTGACACGAAATTGGTGGTCTGGAGCGGATGAAGTAGTCGAAGAGTGGAAGAGAAATGAAGGGGGTGGAGGGGTAAATATCGACGGAGACACTTAGAAACGATGCTGCGAGAAGGATAGAAAGGGAGAGATTTATTCCGGGTCCCGGTCAGGTTCCGGAAAGCTGCAACCGGTTCGAGTTTCTGTAATCGGAGTTAAACGCGCCTCGAGGCGACACGTTTAAATCCAAAAACCGCGGTAACACCGGCGATACCTTTTAAACCACTTTAATAACGCTTCGACGCATCGCGAATTTAAAATTACACTGACGACTTACTCGAGCGGTGCTGATAAAGATCGTGGCCGATGCAAAAACCAGTCCAAGTCAGTGGCGCAAACTGATAAACCGCGATAAAACGGTGCACGTGCATCGACGGTATCGACATATCTCTACGCGGCCGTGTGCACGCGTACACCTTTCCGCAGAGATTGCAACACTTTCACGAGCAACATGATACACGGAACAATCAACAAAGCTACGTCATTCTGCACAACAAATCGGCTATGCTATTAGGTAGGTACATGAATCAGTTTCTGTCGTTTACTAACAGATGTCGAAACTAATAGTACTTATACGTAATTTGGGATGATAATTACTCTAAGCAAGTTTTTGTTCAAAACTCGGGTTTCCAATAAGATGGAGTTAAGAAACTAAGAGCGTTTGTCCAGGACTTCATCTTCCATATCTACACTACAATGGCTGCTCAAATTATTGGGGCACTGGAGATAAATGTATGATTTCAATCAATGAATCCATAAGGAGGTAGGATGATTGTTCTAATAGTCAGCCATCTTAAAACATCGTCTACCGGCGATTTTTTCGTAATTTTTTAAAGTCCAGAGAACTATTAGTCAACTTAAAAGACATGACAAAGTGATCTTTCAGCATGACAATGATAATTCACACATTCACAAAATCAGTCAAGGAAACAAATGTACAATAGAGTCGCAATAATTTGCACAATAACAACATGGGACACGATAATAACATGGGAATAAGAATTTGTAACTTCATTTTTAAATTAGCCCAATTTCTATACAAATTTTAATATTATACGTAATTAGAATGTATTAGGTTGTAACATATAAATATGGAGCCCAAAGCTGGAGCGTATTAGATCACACTTTTTGAACTTTAAAGGAATTCAAATCTTTGCAAATATTTCGACGCAAATTAAAATTATATCCCTCGATAGTTCAAAAGTGAAATCGTTTGTTGGACATTATTGTCACTTTCCAAATTGAACGACTTAGAACAAAATCAGTTTTAACATTGGAAAGTGTGTAAAATCTGATACAGGAAAATGATAATGTAAAATGTCATTTTTTAGAAAGTAAAACAGACATTTTGGCTCAAGGACCAAGAAGCCAGAAATACGTTTCATTCAACGTTTTATAAACAAATAGTAACTCGCGTAAAAGATTCTCTTCCGAATATCAAATTATAAACAAATAGTCAATGAGAAGGCTTCTTGTTTTGTACAAATACGGAAGAATTAAAAAACAAATATGTATCAGTTTTAAAATTAACTTGCTATTTAATTTGTGCATATGGTTAGTTGGGTGCTGAGAAATATCTTAATTTCAAATATAATTTAAAGAAATGTTTATAAATAAAACGGCACCTGAGTCGCAGCCAATCGAAAGCAATGAACATCCGTGATCGCAATTTACGCAAGCTGTAAAAATACCTGCGTGCGATACGATAAAACGATTAAGCGGTTCGTTGTGAGTTTGGATGGCAGGTGCCAATAAAAATCGGTTAAGCCTTATTACGGGTGACCTAGATTTGGATACAACTACAAGCAAACCTTGTAATCTTAATAAGGTGATCCACCGAATGAACGGCCAGGCCAGGCCCGCTCGGCCCGTGCCACTTGTCCTGTGATGATTGAATAATCTCGCGGGAGAAAATGAGACCTGATGTTCGCAGAAATAAAATATCCATACACGCAACGCTTTTTTTTTTCCGCCTCAAACCGTGAAATCTGCTCCTGGTCTGCAATTCCGCGTGAACAATTTCACAAAAATTATTTACTATTCGTCTTTCAATGTTTACCCTTTTGAGAATTTCACGTGCATATACATACATAAACTGCTAGCTTCCGAAATAATTTTGAATTATACATGAAATTGAATGCAAAATAATTTCATATTATCATTACCATAAACTTCAATAACGTTAACAATTGTGGTAAATACTGCACCAAGTTTGTTAGAACACGTACATTTTTCCAGACTTTCTTAATAATTCTGATGATTTTGGTTTGAACGATTTGATATCATCATACAAAGAAAATTATGCGAATAATTTAAAAAGATTTTAAATAATTTAAATTGAAAAATATATAAGTACTCTACTTCTTTAAATTTCAATTTTGTCTACTGAGAAGAAGCGCACACGTGTCGTGTATAATTTAATTTATAATATTGAATTATTGACTTCTTTGATTTTGCAAAGCATGTTTATGAATCAGTTAGGTGCTCCTACATTTTTAATCAATCTAAAACAGTTCCTGACCTAATTAACATTAAAATTTATTTATCAACAAATTTATTTATCAAATTTATTTATCATTATTAAATCTTCGTTGTCTAAATAATATTAAAATTAGATTCCAAGTTGTAAATCAATATTAATATTACTTATATTAAAATTATCTTGTAATGCGACTTATGTAAATAAATAAATAAAAAAAAAACACCAAAAGAGGATATAGACTTTACAGAAATCATTGTAAATTCGCTATCTGCAGTTGATAAGAAGAATTACAGTTGCAACAAATTTGACAAGTTACAGAGTATGTTAAATCTTAAATATTAATAACTAAATGCGCACATTCAACAATAATAATATAATAATTTTTATGAAATTTGTATATTAACTTACTTATATGGGCGGTTACAGATTAATTGTAAATCACAAAATCTTTTGGTGAGTAGTAGACATTTATGAAATTAATGAATTGAGGAAACTGTGGGAAACGAAAAATGAAATCGATAATTAATTAATATGAATTAAATCCTTGGCGCCTACACTGTGCAAATAAAGTAGATTTCTCTTTAGGTAAAGTTGCCACGTTAATGGAGCAGGTATCCCCATCTAGCAGGCGTGAACGGAAAGCAAAGGTAGATTGACACAATTGGCACAACGCGAGCGTAGCCCTGGGGATTTGGTTCGGAATCGAGCAAATCGGTATTTGGTGCATCGTGCATCAGAAAAGATCTCAAAATGAAAGTGCTGTCGTGATATATTCTATTTAAACCTCGCGTGTTGCATTTTGAACGTGGTTTGGTTACCGAGCACGACAACGTTCGGCATGTGACATCATGCTGTAACTGCAACCGTATCGAGAAAAACGAAGCTGAACACGCATATCAGATCTTTGTTTATTACTCGCCAGCTGAATAACTACCTAAATTGCGTCGAAATCTCATCAACTTTGTCAAACGTGCATCGAAAATCGTCAAAATCATCGTACAGTGAGTGTCAATGATGTTTTTATCACACTTTCTCGCATCTATGGATCGTCAAATTTTTTAAAAACACTTTACACGTTCGAGTGCAAATACGATAGTGTACGTATCAGAAATGTCTGATAGAGCTTCTGTCATTTATTCAGCATGTCAGAGTGTGTTTATCTATAAAAACATTTCCCCTTCTTACTGTCTTTCTCGCTTTGTTGTTGTAAGATACATTTGTACCAAAGATTTCATTTCAAAAGATTTACACTTCTACACTGCAAACACTTCTATTTTATAAGACTACAATTTTAAATAGAGCAATCGAATGTACTCCATCGCCAAAATCTTATTTTATGTTGACACAGTTCATGTAACATTCAAGTTCGAACATTAATTTTGCCAACGTTTGACAATAGCTTTTGAACATTGGCTATGTAACATTGTAATTTTTAAATAGCATTTTACATTTTTTAAAAAGCGTATACACATGTTCAACACAATAATTATTATCTTATTTTAAAAAAGTATAGAGTACAGCACCTGTTCATTTTCATCATCATTGTATCTCATTGTACCTTAAGATGTATTAATTTAAATATTTACATTCTATTTATGATGTAAAAAAAGGATACAGTAGCTGCTAAAACATATATGTGAACGAAATCTATATCATAAATACATAACAAATTAAAACTTTAATATAAACCCTTTTATTGTAAGGAAAGTCTTAAATGTGGACACAACACGCGTAACGTAATGTTTCATTTTGTTATATGAAAGTAAATGTACAAGTACACTCTACTGTATTATAGGTAGACAGATGCAAGCCTTACACAGTTTTATTAATTCCACATACAGAAAGGTATAACAAAATTAATACATATAAACAGAAAGTAGATATTGGTATCATATAAACATACTTCATATCAGGCCTGCTCAACGATGGCTCTTGGAACAGATGTGGCGAATCAGTTCCCTCCATGTCCACTCCAACATTTCCTTGAGCATGTACATGAATACGTAGTAGTGATGAGTAATCTGTTGGTATAGTGGTTATGGGCCTTGTGTCGAAGGAAAAGGAGTAGACATTTGCTCCATGAACCATCGTTGAGCAGGCCCATTTTATATAATACAGAGATGCTTCAAAGAAGATGCTAGGAGCGCATGCAAAAAGAATCACGAATTAGAAGTTTCATGTAAATGTCAAAAATATGTTTTGCTGCAATGTTTACACCAGATTATTTTGAATTTACCTCGTTGTAAAAGACTGTCAATACGTTTAATGCAGGGCTTGTCTTCATATACCTATTGCCAACTGGTAGATCAGATTACCTGATAAAAGTACACATTACAATGATATTAGTCTTATCTATATTTATTTAAATGCATTCTCTACATTAAATGAATTCAATTATCATCTCACAATATATTGCTTTGAACAAGCTCATTATGTATCAATTCTATTATTTCGAGTTGAAAAGATTTCACTTGGAAGGGATGTGGGAAGGGCACATTCCAAGTCACACGTATTTTGGGATCTAGAAAAATATTGGCAGAAACGGTCATACATATTACATAACGTTTGTCATCAAAGCCTAAACATTGGGACTACAGGAGTACCAACGGTGGGGACAGGCATGTCGAGCAAGAGACTACCTGGCCCTTGTACCATTACAAGCGACATCTTTCCAACTTGCAATAATACTTGGAACCCTACAAAAATGAAATCATTCTACCGTTCAGGAATTGGAAAATTGAGTAAGACATGTATATTTGAATTGCAGGAATTGGAGAAGATTAGGGGTCCTAGTGCCCGCACGTTCCAGAGCTGTGGTGGTTGGTGAATGGTGTTGCAGATAGACTCGGTGTGGGGTTGGGCGTCACCCCCACTGCGCCTCCAGCTAGGGGGGTCGAGGGGCGCCTCGGGGAGAGCGACCGCGGGCGCCCCATCCTCGCAGAGGATGGGTGAAATGGTTGTGGAACGTGCGCCTTCTCCAGCCCGTCTCAGCCATACCTCTGAGAAGCATCCTCGTGCTACGCTCACGGAACTGAACGTTCTCCGTCGCCATCGGGAGCTCTGCGATGTCGTGCTCAATGTCGGCTCTAGGAAGATATTCGCGCACCGCGTCATCCTTTCAGCGTGTAGTCCGTACTTCAGGTAAAACATTTCATTCGTAACCAAGGATCCTTCAACCTAACTTGACTCGTAACCAACATTCTACGTATGTCTTTTTTAGAGCAATGTTTACTGGGGAGTTGGCGGAATCTCGACAAACTGAAGTCACGATCCGCGACATAGATGAAATGGCAATGGAATTACTAATAGACTTCTGTTACACTTCACACATCATCGTCGAAGAAGCAAATGTTCAAACTCTCCTTCCAGCAGCGTGCCTTCTCCAACTAGCAGAAATTCAAGACATATGTTGCGAGTTTCTCAAACGCCAACTCGACCCCTCTAATTGTCTAGGTATACGAGCGTTTGCGGACACTCATTCTTGTCGAGAACTTTTACGAATCGCGGATAAGTTCACGCAACATAATTTTCAAGAAGTATGTTTCTAGACTCTCCCTGGATTGTCTTTCTAATGTATTGTTTTTAGAGGTGTGCGAGAACCCGAAATGTCGGGCACCCACGATGATCGGACGGGTCGAGAATCCCGATACATTCGAGAACCCGACTCGATCCCGAATAAAATTCTCGCTCGACGTGACATTTTCGGGTTCCCGCACAGCCCTAATTGTTTCACGTTGATTAATGCTGCGTCTATTTTCATTTTTAAATAGGTAATGGAAAGCGAAGAATTTCTGTTATTACCTGTTGGCCAATTAGTAGACATTATCTCCTCGGATGAGCTGAACGTACGCACAGAAGAACAAGTATTTAGCGCGGTTATGAATTGGGTTAAGTACAATGTTACCGAGAGGAGACAGCATTTGGCGCAAGTTCTTCAGCACGTTCGGCTACCACTGCTTAGCCCAAAATTTTTAGTTGGCACCGTTGGGTCCGATCTTTTAGTACGATCCGACGATGCGTGTAGAGACTTAGTCGACGAAGCAAAAAATTATTTGCTACTTCCCCAAGAAAGGCCTTTAATGCAAGGTCCTAGAACACGCCCTAGGAAACCAACTAGACGCGGTGAGGTATTATTCGCCGTTGGAGGATGGTGTTCCGGCGACGCGATTGCGAGCGTTGAAAGATTCGACCCGAACACCGCAGACTGGAAAATGGTCGCACCGATGAGTAAAAGACGATGCGGTGTAGGAGTAGCAGTACTAAATGACTTATTGTACGCCGTAGGCGGTCATGATGGACAAAGCTATTTAAATAGTATCGAACGATACGATCCGCAAACGAATCAGTGGTCCTGCGATGTGGCGCCAACTACGTCTTGTAGAACGAGTGTAGGTGTTGCAGTATTGGATGGTTTTCTTTACGCCGTAGGTGGTCAGGATGGTGTACAATGTTTAAATCACGTCGAAAGGTATGCTATCTTGTGAATAAATATATAGTGTCTCCGGTTTCAGTGAGAACAGTTAAATATTTTATGACCTTGGAATGACCTTAAAATGATCTGTAAACATCAGACTTAAATTTTTTAACTCTATATTTTTTATTTTATGTTCTTATAGCTGGAAACGTAGCATCGAAACGTTTTCAAAGCACTACTTACATGTATCTTTAGTTCAAACCATTCCCGAGATATGAAACGACAAAGTTGCCATGCCGCCGGCCTTAGCGTTGTTCGACATACTCCTCGAGGAGGTTACTCGGTGGGACTAAGAATTGACATTGTCAGGACGCATGCATTCATTTGTTGTTTGGAAACTTCAGCTGTCAGTCTAGCAAATGATATTGCAGAAGTAACAGCAATAACGTGGCCCTCAAGATCACCAGATCTTTCCGTGTGCGACTTTTTTCTCTGAGGTTATTTAAAGCAAAAATTTTACACGCCTGTTGAAAACGAATTTTACGTGCAATAATCGTAGACGAAATCAAAATGTTGAAAAAGAATTCTTGAATAGAATACAAAAATGTATTCGACGGTAAACATATTGAAGGGAAAGCCGGAGGATCAAGAGTGGCATTTTGATCTTGCTAGATTGTTTTTCACACGTTACATTACATTCCATTAAACACACATAAAATCGGCTCTTTTTAGTGCCATCATGATGTACAAAGTCCGACCGAGCAACCTCCTTGCGGTGTACAACGGATAACGCTAATGCCGGCGGCACAGAAACTTGGTCGTTTAATATTACGGGAATGGTTTAAGCTAAAGACACATTTAGTGTGTTTTGAAAAGGTTTCAATATCAGCTATAAGAATATATAATAAAAAATATAAAGTTGTATTTAAAAACTTAAACCTGATTATCACAGGACATTTCAAGGTGCCCTATAATATGCTACAATGATTGTCTGAATAATTTTTTATATCTTTCATATTTTTCGAGATATTTAATTGTTCTCATTTAAACCGGACACGCTGTACAGGCTGTGGTAACATTGTTTTGTTCGTGGTTTGCTTTTGGTATAAAATAACAAAATACAGTTGTGTCTGTTGAGGCTTTCGGGTGTAAGCCGTGTCCTGAAGGAAGAGATTTCCCGTTTCGCCAGCATTGCAGCTAGCTTCATCAGGGGGTCCGGAGACACACTGATACTAAAGTGTGTCACTTTGCGTTCCACTTTAATATCAGTGTGTCTCCAGACCCCCTGATGAAGTTAGCTACAATGCTGGTGAAACGTTGGGAAATCTCTTCCTTCAAGACATAGCTTACAACCGATAGCCTCAACAGACACAACTTTATGATGCCAGGCCGTGAAAGCCTCAAATCTCAAAATAACAAAATAGTTAAACGGTACAGGGGATATTTTATCTCACGTTCTCGTACACGTCTGATACTAACACATTGACTTTGCAAACATTAATGTCTAGTACTTTTTGCTCGCGGGATTCAATTATGTATAGAATATTATGTGTAAAACGTAATTTAAAAAATGTAATATTGATAATCAATTTTATCTAGGTATGACCCTAAAGAAAATAAATGGTCTAAAGTATCACCGATGACTACCAGAAGACTTGGTGTTGCTGTTGCTGTGTTAGGCGGTTATTTATATGCCATCGGCGGGTCTGATGGACAATCGCCTTTAAATACAGTAGAAAGATATGATCCAAGGCAAAATAAATGGTTTCAAATATCTCCTATGTCTACGAGACGTAAGCATTTAGGCTGTGCTGTATTTAATAATCTAATTTATGCCGTCGGGGGACGAGATGACTGTATGGAACTCTCGAGTGCAGAACGGTATAACCCTCACACGAACTCATGGAGTCCGATAGTTGCTATGACATCAAGAAGAAGCGGGGTAAGCGTCCATTTTTTATAGTACGATAGAGCAGCGGTAGCTCTTATTATTATAGAATGCATTAGATAGAACACACTTAATCCAATTGATTTACGTTTTTTTTTTTGTGTGTTGATGCAAGTCCTCCTTAATATAAGTTTACATTTACCTGTGATGATCTGTTTAACCTTGTTCTCTTTGAATTTCTCCTAGGATAGTGTCCAATTATTTGTATCACATTACAGGTGGGTTTAGCGGTAGTGAATGGTTTGCTATACGCTGTAGGCGGATTCGACGGAACTGCCTATTTAAAAACAATAGAAGTGTACGATTCAGAACAAAATCAATGGAAATTGTGTGGTTGTATGAATTATAGAAGATTAGGCGGTGGAGTGGGAGTAATGCGGGCCCCGCAAACTGAAAACTACATTTGGTAGCTCAGGCCCCCCTCTTCAGTCCAAGTGGCTGAAACTCCATCAACTCCTCTCACACCGGTAACTCCTGTTACACCTGTAACTCCCCCCGCTCCTGTATCGGTTCCTGTTGTTATAACTAATACTAGAAAACGCTTCCGCCGATCGATGAGCATCATATAATATATGCATTTTACAAGACTTTGCCTTTCTAAAGATAAAGTCGATTTTGTTGTAAAATCGCGTTGCATTAATTTTTAGCTTATCACGATGTGAGATAATTACTTTGTACTAAATATGGATGTATATTTTCCTCTGTTTAACATAGAAAATATGTCCTACGAATGTTTATACTGCCGCGAGTACAGCATTTTTTTTTTCTGTAATATCTTATTTTTTAAGGTATTTCCTTTATATTATTTATACACCCTCTTAGTAACTGAGAGACACGAATTACGATCATTTTAAACATAAGTATTATATTAATGTAATTTTGTTGATGAAACAGTTGTGTATATCGTGAACGTTTAAGCAATATATGTATGTGTGAAAGAAAGCAAATAGAAAGGCAAAATCTCTTCTAAACTATTCTGGAACACAATACTCATTTCGATGGGATGCTCGCACCTTCCATTTTACAATGACTCAGAGACATAAATTTTTACAATTCGTATCAAACGACAGAACTTTGTTGTGGAGGGCTGCTCGCACACCCACCAATACAATAATAATAAAGAAAAAAAAAACAACCAAACAAATTATTTCTGTCTCTACAGTATGCTTTTTACATGCATCGTATTTATCAACAAGACTGAACCGAAACCAAAAATTACTTAAACCTGATGAATGAAACTACCGCTTCTGGCTCTAAGCATGAATTTGTTCACAAACAGTGAAAAACGCATATGAATTGTAACACGAGCTCATCTCTTACTATATGTTGGAACACATAAATACCTTATTTTTTGTTCACATCACAAAAGAAGATCACATTTAATAAGTTCAAGTTTCATTTAAAGTGACAAAATAGTCTTATTGTACAAAATGGTGATAGGGATCATTGTCCAACAATTTCATAATGTAACGTTTGTGATAATAAAATAATAAGAAACAGCAAATTCGGCTGGGAGTATAAGCAATATTTTACTATCAAATATGCTTTTGTAATTATTTAAATAGAACGTTATAAGAAAACTGTAAAGATTTTTGTCGATTAATTACAAATTGAAAGTTTACAAATCACTCTAGGTTTGTTACATCTATGAGATTGTTGAAGGAACCAGAACTGTGTCTAGTATAAGTATATACTGACGATATGATGTAATTGTCTCTAATAGCTTGTTAAAATATTACTATTAGAAATTGTATATGTTTTCGATATCATATTTATAATTTTCGTCCGAATTCAGACAAAACGATTTTTTTCGATCAATAGTAATATATGAGGAGATCTCTATTTCTTCATAACTACAATATATTTCTAAAACCCTTATAGCAAATGTGAAATATTTATGTTGAGTTCAAGTAATCCGACTAGAGATTTATAATGGTACAAATTACTGTAATCACTAAACAAAGTTCAAAAGAGTGTTCAACGTAAAACTTGGTTTACAAGTAGACAACTTGTAGTTTAAACATAAACTACCATCTTTTTCTAAGATTCTCAACTTCTATTTAGTGTCTTAATTATTAATAAATTTTTTTTATTCATGTGGCAAACATCTTTCAAGGAAGAAGGTGTACCGTTTATATTATTACTTTTCATTTGGTTGTAATCATGCTCTCCATTAACAGAAAATTTTATTATATTCAATCCAATAAACCAATCGTCTTTAACTTTATTAGATAGCATATTTATTAGCACAAATTTTTCACTTTATAATGAATTACGCAATTATAGAGCGGACAATCAAAATGAACGATTTGTATACACAAGATAAAGAATAATTTATGGTACGATTTGTATACACAAGATAGAAAATAATTTTTGGTGCGATAATCAAGTAATTTAATATTAACAAATTCAAGAGTATTTAGCACATTTATTTTTGAAATAATTTATTGTACAAAGACAATAAAATACAATTTATTGAATAGAAATATTGTTTACTAATTGGTATATTTAAAGCGAACTAAAATAATATTAGATAAGGATATGTTTGAACGAAATTTTCCAATCATACCATAAATTACAATCCATCTTGTGTAGCAAATTAAAGTTCCAACTTTTTTCATTTCTATATTTCATTATCATGCGTAGACATCATAATTCATATTAAAATTTTCGCAGTTTTGTTTACTTTTTACTTTACTTTTAGAATTATTACATATACAATGAAATAACAAATTGTTGCATTTCTCATATCTATAATGTTTGTTTAAAACACGAGAGCGATGATCTTATTGTCATAGAATGTTCAAATTGTAATAATTAATTTACTATTTATATAAAAAGAATTAATTCGAATGATTTGTAATTAATTCTTATCTGAGTATTTATAACGCATCTGAAAACTATTTTATTCTTCAAGCACACAAGATATTAAACATAAAATATACTTTCCTTTTTCGTTTTATTTTTAAGTGTTTTGTTATAAACATCGAAATCTTGTGAATGAGACATTTTCCATAATTAGAATGTGAACAAATTTAAAACTAATTATATGATTATGTATGTCAAAGACGTTATACAGGGTAATTCATGTAAAATTTTATAAGCTGTTTTTCCTAAAAATTATTGAGGATATCAACAAAGTATTTTTTATATTGCTTTGTTACATCAGTAGTAAAATTTATTTCATTTTCGGTATAACGCTACTTCCTATTAAGGGAGAAAAAACGATCAAGTTTATAAAAACATTTATTATTTTGTTTTCTAAACTGATTTATATTAAAATTTTTAAATTATACTTTTATTTGATTTGATATATTAGATTAACATTTGTTTAAGTATTTTTAAAGGTCCAACAAATTAAAGGTAAATAAGTACATTCAGTTTTTAAAATAAAAGATATACTAACATTTTGACTGTAATAATGTGTTAGTGATATAATAGAGTATAGAGATTTAGTATAATAGTAGAGATTTACATGGCATTATTAAAAATCACCATTTTGTTAAATTTTAATTTAAATTAAAATCTGTAGATAGAATTGCTAATTAACTCAAGATATTATTTATGGTATCATTTATCAGAGGGTCAATTAAATGTAATTGGAAAGGATGAACAGACTTGTATAAAACATTAAAAGAAACTCCATCGAGACTACGTTTATTCTAAATAAAATTAATTCTACAAGTATTTTTTGTAAAATCAAACGATCCTTTAGAAATCATACTTTCAGAATAACCATACATCAGTTGCAAGTGTAAATAATAATCCGTTTTGATTACTAATAAAATAAAAATTATTATGATCGTAACTAAAAATTTTGGTTTTATTAAAATAGCTGCAATTCATGCTTTTATTTCTTTCTGAAATATTCATTACATATTTTAGAAAATACGTGTCGACATTCTAATGACTTTGCAAAAAGCAGCTTATAATGTTTTATATTACTTGTAAAACGTTTAGATGAAATGTAGAAGAAAACTGGCTATAATACGTTACTGTCATTCATTCCTTACGTAAAAGTAAATCTGTTGTGATACAACCCAGCCTATTAATTATCTTTTATTTAGAAAAAAAAATACAGGTTAAAATATGAAAAGAACGGGAGGAGATTTCGCATATATACACTTTCTATAGACACTACAACTTTTTAAATATTTTTTGTAACATATATTTTTCGTCCACGTAGCTAACTCGCTTGAAAATAACACATTGTTACGTCAATCATTTATTCAATATTAGTTTAATGTTTACTAGCTTTCAATATTATACTTAATAATTTTTTAAGTGTACCAGTATAAAAATATTATCAAATATAAGTAATATAGGCTTCATTATTGCTTCGTTTTGTAGAAATTTGAGTTGAGATAATGCCAATTTTTAAATCAATGCGTTACAAATTCGTTTCTTCATTCTTATTGGATACTTTGAACGTACCGCCAATATTATCGAATAGAATAATGCCACAAGGTCCATACAAATCACATTTGTTTATACGGTATTACAACAAATTAATTTACGGTTTGTACTCTGTAATACTTAATAACAAAAGCATAAAAATTAATTAATTGCTTTTTCTGTTCTTTATGTTTCTCGTATAACGGGATATAATAATTAAATAGTTCCGTAGAGTAATTATTAGAATACCTGTTCAGCGATGTGGTTGTTGATACGAACTTTTTTAACTTGTCTGTTATTTGCACACTTTGCAATCGCTGGTCCAGAAGAAGAGCAAGGTGTTAAATATGCAAATAAATGTGAAGGTAACTTCATTCATGTCATAGACCGCGTAAAAATAATCGTATAACCTTATATCTTGCACAGTAGTGAATCCTATCGTTTTACTTTATAGTTTGCAAAGTCGTTGCCACAGAATTGGAGGCCAGACTTGACGAAACTGGAAAAACGCACGATGTACTTGAAATTGGCTACTCCGTCGATGACGTTTCGCCTAAGAAAAAGAAAGAGTACAAAAAATCGTAAGTCACTGTACACACTATTTGGAACTTATAAATTATAATAATTTATACATGACAATATACAATACGAATTTTCAATTGCAGAGAATTACGTTTAGTAGAAAGTATGGAGGGCCTTTGCGAACGAATACTGGATTATAACATTCATAAAGAACGTTCAGACAGTACCAGATTTGCTAAAGGGATGAGTCAAACATTTAAAACGCTTCATGATCTCGTGTAAGATATTTTTTTGTCAAAAGTACAGAAGATCCCCTATAATTAAATGTTCTCTCACCCAGACCGCAGCATGAATAGTTTTTATGCATAACGATTCGAATATAGGGAACTTCATTGAATTTATTTCTTACATTTCTGAAAGTCATTAGAATTATTTCATATTTATAGAGACAGAGGTGTTAAAGTTGAATTAGGAATTCCATACGAACTATGGGATAAACCATCTGTAGAAATTACAACATTAAAAACACAATGTGAAGACTTATTAGAAAATCATGAATCCGACATAGAGGAGTGGTACCATAAACATCAGGGACAAATTCCTTTGATTAGGTATTATTAATGTTTCCTGAAGTTTTAATTACTTAGACTTAAGTAAACTGTATAACGTTTATGTCTTTAGATATTTGTGCATAGAGAGAGCATTAAAGAATGGAGATGGTTCTTGTCTCAAAGAAAAAGGTGATACTGCTGAAAATAAAAATGAAAAGAAGAAGAAACAGAAAAAGGGAAACGAAGACGAAAACAGTAAAGAAAAAGAAAAGACGACCAAGACCGAATTATAAATCATGGACAAATTTTTATGCATTTTTTTGTAATTATAATGGCTACTTCATTATACATATACCTCTGCAATAATTTTTAACTGTATATTTGCATCTAGTCTGTAAATAGTAAAAAATTCTTCCAATTGTTTGCCATTTATGTACTTTGAACTATTTTTTTATTAAATAATTTTACATATAAAAAAATTACAAACTTGTGATATAGTCTGTCTTAAACTTCATCATAGTGAAAACAACTTGAAGATAGTCAAATAATATTAAAATTGTGAATATTATTTCAGTAAACTAAATATGTCAGTGTATATTTTGCTCTTTTTGTTGGTGATAAATTTCAATGAATATCAAACTATATTGCTTAGAGGAAAGAGGGCACATGAAGGTCAGTTTCCTTGGTTATTACAATTTCAAACAATATCACCATGTGGTGGAGTACTTCTTTCATCAGATTGGGTTTTAACCGCTGCACAATGTGTACAAGACAAAAGAAATGTATGATGTTCTCTACTCCTAATATTCTTGAAAATTTAATATAAATGGGTTTTATTTCCAATACAGTCTATTAGTTTGTTTGCTGCTGGATTAAATGGAACTGGCTCTAAACAATGGGTATCCATAAAAGCTACTTATATATATCCTGATTATGATGCCTACTCTATTTTGCCTGATCATGATCACAACATAGCCCTCTTGAAACTTATTGAACCGTTTGATGTGTGTGATAGTAGAATTACTTTACCTAATATCAAAGCTATTGATTCTGATAATGATTATATGTCGTGTTTCATATTTGGATGGCAAAGTTATCTTTCACCTTCGTCAAGAGTATTTGCTAAACCAATACAGTATAATGAAGTAATACTTAATTCATGGAAATTATGCACGTACATGATAAAAGTAAATACAAATTACACAAATCACACGAACGTGTTTTGTACAATGGTTGAATTTAAAGATGGAATGAAAGCTTGTGCTGGTAATCCTGGTTCTCCAGTTGTATGTGAAAATCAGTACCGTGAAATAACTATACTGGGAATTGCATCATGGTCAAACTTTTCTTTAGAATGTGGAGACCTACCAACGTACCTTGACCTTGGCATATTCAGGTATTACTTTATAATAGTTATACTCTTAGAAATGAATCCATATTTATCTTAGGAAATTCTTTTATGTCACAAAAACTCATTAAGTTTCTTATTTAAGGGTGTGGATATATGATTTACTGCTTGATAATAAGAAAGAAAATTTACAGGATAATAGTGGTAAATTGAATAACTTTAAAAGTAACAAATCTATTATTTCATGGAAGGACAAAACTCATGTGGAAACAAATTATACCTTGGAGAATTTATCTGTAGTAGCAAGTGTATATCAAGAAATATCAACAGAAAGCATAAACATGACACAGTTTTGGAATAAATTATATACTCCTTTGAATATTCAAAAAGATACAAGTGATACGAGTTTTGTTACTCATAATTATCATTACTATCATCATCATGCAAATTATACAAATATATTAAAAGAATCGAATAATAATATTTACAAATATGAAGAAATTGATAAAGGTAGAAGTTTTCAAGATCAAATTACAGAAAGCACACAAAAAGATGGATTGACAAATCTAAATAAATCTTCATTGTGCAGTAAAAGATTTAATACAATCACAGTTGAATCTAACAATCATACAACAGAATTCAATAGTTTTGAATTTTTAGTACCATTTAATATTGAAAATGTAGTAACATCTTGCTCCAACATTGCTACTACATGTAAGAATATTTATTTTTTAATCTATATTTTGGTTTATTTAGACTGATTACATTATGCATTGTATACATATTATATATTACACGAAATACATGAAGCAGTGTAATACATATTATTTCCTATATTTTGGAGGAACCCATTTCTTTTTACCACGTAATTCTCTCAAACGTTCATACTCTTCTTTGAAATCTTGATGCTCATCTCTATATAGACCATAAAGCCTAAGTTGCTTCATTAATAAATCAATTTCCTGATGTCGTGGGTAATAGTCAACAATTTCTGGACGTTTTTGGATAGGCTTTTCACTGAACAATTTTACAACTTTCATAGATTTTGAATTGGTGTCTCTAGTTACTTCACCGAAAATTTTATTGCTTAGGCGATTCATATGTCTAGCATAGGAAGTACCCACTTTTGCGAGATCCACATACTTATTAGCCATTTTTATACATTTACAAGTACGTAGTTAATCTGTCGTTTATCCTACACAGAAAGAAAATATTGAGGTTATAAAGTTATGTTTTACATTCAAACTGCAATTATTAATTGGTAAATAATAGTTTTTAATTCATAAATATTCACTATTTTCTGTATAAGTGTTAGCTAGTAAAAGTTAATTTGAAAAAAAAAATGTTAATAGTTACTAATATGTATGTATATCATTTCATACCTGCACCACAAACAATATACAAGAGCAGAGATTTCTCTCTGGTATGACCTTGGACCGCTTAGTTCACTTCCGAAGGAATCGACTTAGATGGTACCACGTTCACAGCCATCACATGATTAAACATGATTGGACGTGACTGATGTTCCAATCTTTGCTGCTATTGGACGCTACTATTCCTGCCAAAACCACTGCTGCATGGCATGAATGATCGTGTGACTCGTTGCGGACTGTGATATTATAAGCTTCAAAACTTTCTTCATATTGTTTTAATAATACAAAAATTTAAGTGTATTGAAAATTCGAGTAATAAGCCTAGGAAATATTGAAAAAATATTGAAAAAAACTTTGCTCAGTGTCGAATCAATTTTAGAAATAATTTTTCAAAATTGAGCGAACTCAGTGAACTTATTTCTGAGCTTATTTTTCGAATTTTACTTTGTGCATTAATTATAAAATTTTTTTAAGTTTGTTTTAGAATAGTGAGGTGCAGAGCAGTGCAGCAGCAAGTGTAAAGAGTGTACAAACTAAGTGGATGAAGACATTATCATTTGTATTAGTTTGATATTATATATAATTATCTGTTACATGTATAATTATGTATTATTATGTTTTGAAATAAAATATTGTAAAAATAATGTATTGTTGCAAAACATATTATATCCTTTAAGTATAAGTTTACTTCTAAATTTATGTAGTAATCGTACTATACAGTAGATATATGTGTATGTGTATGTGTGTAGAATCGTATAGCTATATATATAGCTTTTTGTTGAGACAACGAGGGAACGAGTTTAGGTGGCATTGCTAAGGTCCACACATTATACATGGGAGATTTCCTTTCCTGATTGCTACTGATAGAAAATTATATAAAATAATTAAGAATTCAGTGGTTGTATCATTCGCAGGTGAAGGATAACTATTAGTTTAAGTAGTTATTTGATCATTTATTTCTGCATAAATTATTGACAACAGTAGCATTGGATGGTTTTCACTAAAACTTGTTAGTTGTCTCGATTATGAAGTCACATACTAATTATTTCCTTGAAAATAGCCATACACCCTGCAGATAAGCAGCCGGCTACTGGCACGGTGATCAACCATGCGAATGCAATATTACGAAATAATTTCCATGACACGCCCTCACCGCCACGCGATGCCCATCCCACACAGACAACTGATCCCACTTTGCAATGTGTTGTTGACACAGGTAAACCAGCCTTACTTGCCAACAAAACTGTCACTGCTGCTCCTACCTGTGATCAATATTGAATTAGTAAATCATCTATGTTCAAATTTTGTATTTTTAATACATTCATACCAGAGCTTGAGACAGTTCCAAAAATAACTGTTTAAAACTGTTATATAAAGGTTCCGATTAAAACAGTTATGAGGAAAGCTGAAACTTCTAGCTAATGTTTGTTTTGATTACGGTTCTTATATCGATTTCAAATGTCAGATGGAATTTAGTAGTAGGCTTATATCTATACGTATAACTCCTTGTAGCCAAAATTTGATGTGAGAATAAATTCTATAACCACAAGAACCTAAAAAACAACTGTTTGGAACCAATCTAAGACTCGAAGTTATTCGAAATAACAGTTCTTCACAACTGTTTTATAGAACTGAAATTGATATTATAACAGTTTTCAAAGACTGATTCATACCTCTATAGTAAATCCAGTTGTTGGTGTAATACGTGCTAAATCTTGACCTAATGTTTGTATAACTCTACGTCCCCATATCCAAAGACCAGTTGATATTCCTAGACCACCGTAAAGTAGAATAAGTAATGGAGTTTCTGCTTCTTGCCTAGCTGATCCTTCTGCGTATACAGCCCAAAGTGCAATAAGTGGTCCAATCGCGTTGCTGACATCGTTACCACCGTGTGCGAAACTACCGAACGCAGCAGTCAGTACTTGCAGAAAAGCAAATAGTTTCGATACTTCCGGTGGTTCCTCATTATTCCTTTCAGGTTCAACTTTAGCACCCTCGGTATCCGATCCCGACACCATTAACAGAGGACTCGCGCTGCTATTACCACGTAACTTTGGTGCTCCTTCTTTAGCGTTACCGTTACTACTACTACTGCTACTACTTTGTGGGGCTTCTGATATAACAGATAATGCTGTAGTTTCTTTTTTATCACAGGTACCAAACTTTGTTGTTGTTGTTGTTGTTGTTGTTGCAGTTTCGTTGCTATTCAGTGCAAGTAATATCCTCTTTCTTTGCCACGGTACGACAAAGACATAAACAATGGCAGCGGAAAATAAACCGAAACTTATCGCGGCTATTAAACTACCCCACCACGGCAATTTATCGAGCATTAAAACTGAAAATGGAGATCGGATACATATTATTATTAAGTTAGGTTTAATATAGAAAGGTGTTTTAAGATACGAATATGAATGTTTACGTTTAGGTCCATCGTGTGCAACCGAGATAACATTAACAGCAACAGTGAGACCGTACGCTAATGGGAGAATACGAAGACCTTGTTCTAAGGGCTTATTTGACTGGAGCACAGATTTTCTTAGAAGCCAAAATATAGCACCCGATACAATTCCACTAAGTACAGGGCTGGCAAACCAGGATGCTGCTATATTTGCAAGAGCTATCCACTTTACCTGTAATAACGAAATATTAATTACATTGCAAAATAACAAGTATTTTATATTAGGTAAAAGAATGACTACTGACCCCTGCAGTACCTCTACACACAAGTGAAAATCCAACCGTAGCACCAACAATGGAATGTGTTCCAGAAATAGGTAATCGTAATGCTGTTGCTAGCATTAGCCAGATACCAGATCCAGCTAAACTAGACAACGCTCCTATCATTAATTCTTTTTCATGGCCTTCGTACAATGTAACATCTAGTATTCCCTTTCTCATTGTATCGGAAACCTAAAAGAAATATTAATTAATACTTTTACCAATAATTGTACTTGATATATGATTCGTAAGTTTATGCTATCTTTAAAATACCTTATAGCCGATGAGTACAGCGCCAGCAATTTCGAATATAGTCGCTAAAACACAAGCTTGGAATATTGTAAGTACTCCAGCACCCACACTCGTTCCAAAACTGTTGGCAACATCATTAGCTCCAATTCCAAATGCCAAAACAAAAGCCACCAAAAATCCGACCACTACTATCCATACCAAGCTCTCATCGTATGGTATGCTCATTTTTATTTACTTAATACTCGATCTTTTTGAACTGTCTGTGTATGCTTTTACTTGTATACATTTGTCAAATGATTATTGATATCGAATGTCCTCTTTCCATATTGTTCGAAAGCGATACATCATCAAATAAAAGGACATGCATTGAGGAAGAGCTTCTGATTCACTCTGCTATACATTGATGTATGAATAGTTTTACATAAGAATATATTTCTTCTTTTACGTTAATATCCATATATGTATATAAATGTACGTGTGTGTTCTGTGTATGTTTGTTGCGTCTGTGTACACATATAATTTGATATATATTTTTTTTTATTTTACGTCTAACACAATCAATTTTGTAACTTTGTACATATAACAGAGGTAGTATTTTGGCGCAGCACCTAATATATTGAACATTATGTTTTCCTTGGACACTATCGTACAGTTGCCGAATGCGTTGTCAGCATTAGACCAATTACTGTGTACACGCCTCTCTAATCATTCGAGTTTTTTTAAATATAAAATATGATGTTCGATTTGATAATTATTCATTATCAGCGTTTTCCATACGCGGAAACACGCCGACCGCTGGTTTTCCGGCATCTGAAATTAACCAAAACCCGTGTATTTTACGTATCACGCACATGGCTTTCGTACAGATTCGTGTATTAGAATATGAAGAATTCTTGAAAGCGATGCAACTACTTCGTTTAACAATTACCTTCGCACACACATGATAACCGTCTTAGAATCGATTTTAAGGAACAAGTTGTTCCGACATCCATAAAAGAAATTCAATTATTAGACCGAGGAAACGGTTTGCCAATTCTGTTAACGCTCGATTCCGAAGGGGGTGGTGTTACCCCTCTCACTATTCACGTGGTGACACTTCGTAGACCGATTGAAGCTCGCATTCCTTTTATCCGTAAGAAGCTGCTCTTTTCCTTTCCCTTACAGTTTTTTCGCGTGCAATTTGAAAACGAGAATCGAAGTCGTTACGAAGGGGTGCTTGCACGGAAAGTGGCCGACGTTTTGCAGACTGCAAAGAGTATTATATTGGAAACTGTGTAAAAGCGAAAAATGGTTGGCCAGTATGGGCAAAGCTTTCAAGCATATTGTATAGTGTTTTGTACACAAAAAATATTGTAAAATATGCTCTCTACCATTACCACTTTTTGCATCATTCTTTGCACGATCTTCCGCGTAGTTCACACTTCGAGATCCATTTTTTAAGAATTATATCAAGAACACGCGTCGAATGTTCGGATAGCATGAAGAACTAATTGAATCGTTCACTAAAAAGGCAAAAATATCGAGGATACAAGAATATAAATTTTCTTTCACTCACAGAACCGAAAATTTGTTCGCACAAATCTTTAGCAGCTGGGGATGCCGCTCAGATTCGCGTGGGGGTGAGATATTGATCCGCCATTTTCCCGCGAAACGATCTTATACGTATAATACGAAGTGGTTTACTGCCGCATAAATTTGACGTGTAGTATTTGTAAATCGATGAACAATCGATTGGCCATCCTTACGTTCCAGTATCCACGTAGATTTCTCTTTAAATGTCATCGCGTTGATTCACAATGTGTATTACGTATTAACCGTGCGCCGGATCTTCGTGGGGGAATGGTGAATAAGTCGTTGCATAAAGGGTGTTAAATGAGCTATGAATTGATGCGAACATAATTACCAATAATCGTATCTGCTCGTCCATGTATAGTTAAACAAAAAGGTCATCTATTGACAAATTTTTGTTGGCAGACTGTTAGTTGCTTATGTGAGAACTCATGGCTCTTGAAAATTAATATGTAAAATTGAGAATTAAGTAATCGTTTCCTGTACTTATTGCAAACTTTGTTAAAGCAGAAATAAAGTACAGAAAGGTTGAATTTCTTGCCTTATAATAAAAACATTACACACTGAATCTCATTATCAATATCAATGTTATATTCTACTGTTTTTCCATTATTAATTTTCAACTTTCATAACAAATGCATCTGAACTGTGGATATAGAATTCCTTTTTTCATTTAGTGAATTATAAAATGGTCATTAATGTTAGCAATGATTTTATAACAAGCATGATAACTAGGTTTTTGAAGATTCAAATGACTTAAATATAAAATGAATTTATATAAATACTAAGAAAGGATGTAATGTTAATAAACTTTATTTCATTAAACCAAAAGTAATAAAATGTGCAGAATTATGTCTTATAATATCTTAGATCAACACAGTTTGAATGAGTGACAATTATATTTTGCTTAATATTTTACATATCATACATACGCAGCAACATTATTTATAATGTTACATTCTGCAAGAAATAAATTGACTAATAAATAATTATTGTTATTCACATAGCATCGTATCTTTCTCTTTCTGCTTTCTCCCTTTTTACTTCATCTACTAATGGGGTAAGGTACAACTCGTCCTGTTCAATAATATATTACATGTGAAATCATTCCAATATTTATAGTACATTAAGCAACTTATATTAAACGATCATATTAAATTACCTCTTCAAATTTAGTCCATTGCTCTTCTGGTAAAATTCTATGTGTGCCTTCTAATTGTGCTGCCCTGACAAGGCGGAATATACGTTCTTCTTGTATACGTTTGGGTAGTCGTCGTATTGCTTCTTCGACTTCAGGATATTCATGGAGAATATCGTCTCTCCTCAAGCCTATTTTATATATTAAAAGCATATTAAACATTTCATAAAACATTTGTTGGTTTATAAAATATAAAGCAATCATACTACTTATTGAGTTATTTATTTAACAATTAATTTTTACTAATTATTATTTATCCGATTTTTATTACAGTGTATACGTCTTTCTTACCATACTTCCTAAATCCAGCTGTATTATATGCCCATTTTCGAAGAGCTACATTAGCTGCAAAGTAGAAAGATAAAATTATATAAGGTTTAACTATGATCACTAATTAGATATAAAGTTATATCACGTAAAATTAACTGACATGTCAAAGTTTTAAGAAATGTCATTTTTATATATTATATTCCCTCGCACACTGAGTGCAGAATCCCTCCAAATTTATTCTTAATAATTACTACTTGTTAGAATGCAATAACTTTCTTCTTGCAGAAGAATCACTGCTGAAATCAATAGAACAACGTCCTAAACTGTGAGCAGCGCTCTTTGTCGTCTTATTACGCGAAATACGGTCGAGAGCAGGAGATGCTATTTCGTCTTTGCTCTCATTGGCTACCGACTCGTTATTGTAACCGTGCTGCCTCGCGAACTGAAGATAAAAAGAAACACTGCATAGAGAATCAGAGAAAAAACAATTACATATAAAAGCAGGCTCGCTTTGATTCAGTTTCCTTTGCTTGTTGCTTTTTTAAAAGTCTGCACATTGCTGTGTACAGTAAAATGGTGGGAGTAGATACGAGCCGGTATGGAATTCATTTTGTCTAGATTACAATGTGACTGGACGATAAGGGACACTTGATGCATTTAGACGGTCAATTAAATGTTTGATATAGCGAGAAACATCGACAGTACAATTACTTGATTAATACACAAAATTTGGTTACAGATAATGCACAGAAAAATTTATTTATTGTCGAGTGACGGAAGTTCAAAATCATCGTAGTAGATTTTGAATTTATAACGGACAGTAACGGAAAAATACTGCAGAATGTAACGGTGAAAAATGTTCCTATAAATCTAATGAAAAGTTATTGTCGTATAATTACTGGGAAATTTATTTAAAATTCATTCAAAAATTGATTATACTATTTTTTCAGGTACAATTTTTCTGCAGCGACAATTTAATCTTCTCGAAAACGTATTTCATCCTAGAATTATTTCGAAAATGCCCTAGATCGAGTTGAAGGTGGCGTAACGTGTTTAAGAGGAACTACTTTTCCGGCGCGTAGACGTTCGGTGGTTGGTATATAAGCGGAGCGGGAACTGCTTTCAATGCCTCTTCCTCATTAAGAGTAGAGTTGTGTTCACGTGTGGTTGTGTCTCCTTTTTCCACAAAATAGGTCACACAACCCACCTCCATTCGTGAAATAACTCTTCTATAAAAAAAAAACCAAAAAAAATATAAAAATTCCAAAAAATACAAACAAAAAAATCGAAAAACCGTAGCTGAAAACCGTGAAACATAAGTAAAGTGTGGAAAAAAATAGTAATCATCGCGTTACGAAGAGCAACGTGGTCGGAAGAGCGCAAGCCATATTGAAGGAACAGGAGAAACCAAAAACCAGAGTATTTTGAACGTAAGTAGCCCGCACGACGTGGAAATACTACAAAAATGAATCCGGGAGCTCCGAATTATCCGATGGCCTCACTTTACGTGGGAGACCTGCATGGTGATATCACCGAGGCGATGCTTTTCGAGAAGTTTTCATCGGCTGGGCCTGTACTCTCGATACGCGTCTGCCGTGATATGATTACCCGACGTTCCCTTGGTTATGCTTATGTCAACTTTCAGCAACCGGCTGACGGTGAGTGTTTTACTGATTTATTACGATATTTCTATGACCTAGATTCGAAAAACCCTTCATAAATCGTGTCTTTTCGCTGTATCATTTGTCTGCGCGTGACACGTGTTTCGCATCGTACGATGCCACCATATTGGATTTTGCACGGGACAAAGTAGAATATGTGTAGTGGTGACGGTTGGTTGAGTCATACCTTTTATTTTTCCGTTATTACCTTTTACGTTTTTTTTAGATGACAACCAGCTGTCGCCTGCAATAGCAATGTTAACAATGAATTATATCGAATTGCTTTTAATATTTATTAACTGTACCTGAACGATATTATTAAGTACCTTGTATATTATTATGAAACGCACTTAATACGTATTGCGCACAATGTGGCTATATTAGTACTTAAGACGAACAAAAAAAAATTATATTATGTTGCAACTAGAATTTTTATAATTAGAACATCCAGAAATGCATTTAACATTTATAACAGCACTATCAATTTCAAATTATTGATTGCGACGCATATTTTTAAATTAACAGCCGTTTATAAATAGTCTATGGTAATTGTAAAAATACGATTCTTTTGTTTCTTGCAAAGTAAAAAATTTCTAGACCTGGTAAAATATAATTTTAGGTGTTGTACAATGAGTTTTTATTGTATAATTGAAATTAATTAAAATTAGATGACATTTTTGGATTTGTTTTCAGCCGAACGTGCATTGGACACTATGAATTTTGATATGATAAAGGGACGGCCTATACGTATTATGTGGTCTCAACGTGATCCCTCTCTTCGAAAATCCGGTGTTGGAAATGTATTCATCAAAAATTTAGATAAAAACATAGACAATAAAGCAATGTACGACACGTTCTCTGCTTTTGGTAACATACTTAGTTGCAAAGTGGCTCAGGATGAATCCGGTGTTTCTAAAGGTTATGGTTTTGTTCATTTTGAAACCGAAGAGGCAGCAAATAAATCAATTGATAAAGTCAATGGCATGTTGTTAAATGGAAAAAAGGTAATTTTTCACTTAATCATGTTTTCTAATATTAGGGTACTTGTCCCTATAACATGTCCTAATAGATAGAAATTTTTTTTTAAATTAAACTATTAATGTATACGTTAAAAAGGAAAGTATTGCATTTTTTTATACTTTCAAGTACCCTACCGTAAAAGAGACACCGAGCAGATCACTAAACGATTATTATGATTATTAGGTGTACGTTGGTAAGTTCATACCGCGCAAGGAACGCGAAAAGGAACTGGGAGAAAAAGCCAAGCTTTTTACCAATGTTTACGTAAAAAACTTCGGGGAAGACATGACAGATGACAAACTGAAAGAAATGTTTGAAAAATATGGGACCATCACCAGTCACAAAGTCATGATTAAAGATGATGGCAAATCTCGAGGCTTTGGCTTTGTAGCTTTTGAGGATCCAGACGCTGCTGAACGAGCAGTACTTGAATTAAACGGAAAAGAGATTGCCGAAGGGAAGTGTATGTATGTTGGACGGGCGCAAAAGAAAGCGGAACGTCAGCAGGAACTTAAACGGAAGTTCGAGCAATTGAAGATAGAACGGTTAACACGTTACCAGGGTGTAAATCTTTACGTAAAGAATCTGGACGATAGCATAGACGATGAACGATTGCGAAAAGAATTTGCACCGTTTGGAACAATTACGTCCGCGAAGGTGATGTTAGAGGAGGGACGTAGCAAGGGCTTCGGATTTGTCTGTTTCTCAGCCCCAGAGGAAGCTACCAAAGCCGTAACAGAAATGAACGGTCGCATAATAGTTACTAAACCGTTATACGTTGCACTGGCTCAGCGTAAAGAAGATCGCAAAGCGCATCTCGCTTCACAGTATATGCAACGCTTGGCGAACATGCGTATGCAACAAATGGGTCAAATGTTTCAGCCGGGCGGTGCTGGAAACTACTTTGTTCCCACTATACCACAGCCCCAAAGATTCTATGGACCACAGATGGCACAGATCCGTGCTACGCCACGCTGGCCGGCGCAACCGAATCAAGTACGGCCCAATGCACAAACTGGTAGTTCCGGTTTTGCTACGATGCAAGGTCCGTTTAGAACGGCACCACGTGCTCCTGCTGCGCAAGCTAGTACTATGCGCAATACTTTGTCTGCTCGACCAATTACAGGTAATGAAATTTTAATGAACAATGATTCTGCTGCATGTAAATCATGGTTAGAGCTTCTGCTAATTTATTTCTCGTTGCAGGTCAACAAACGGTGGTCGGTGCAAACATGCAAAGCCGTTCTATGGCCGGTCCAGCAGCAGTGGGAGTTTCAGCTCCGAACCGTCCGTCAAATTACAAATACACTTCGAACATGCGTAATCCACCTCAAGCAATGGCAATCCCTGCTCCTACTCCAGTTCAGCAAGCTGTTCATATTCAAGGCCAAGAACCTTTGACTGCTACGATGTTGGCAGCTGCTCCACCACAAGAGCAGAAACAAATGTTAGGAGAGCGTCTTTTCCCGTTGATTCAATGTATGTATCCGCAACTTACTGGAAAGATCACTGGAATGTTGTTGGAAATCGACAACTCAGAGCTCCTGCATATGTTGGAGCACAACGAGTCGCTGAAAGCCAAGGTTGAGGAGGCCGTAGCTGTACTGCAGGCTCATCAGGCCAAACAGGCTGTGGCTTCTAAAAAAGAGTAAACCATCTTATATTAGGCTATTATTTTATTCTTCTTTAATTATTCGTAAAATGTTAATTTTTTCTTCCTCATTCTGCAATTATCCTTGGTTTAAAAAGAGATTACTTCTAAAAACAAAAGCTTTACGATGGCTTCAACGATTACTACAAGCAAGAATGACAGGAACAATTGTTATTCAGAATTAATAACTGATCGTGAAAGGGTTTTTCATCAAGTTTTATGATAATAAATTTTCCTTTAAAACTATCAAATGAGTTTATTCTTGTCCTCGTCTCCTTACTCGAATTCATACTCTTTATTTTTTAAGATTCGTGTTTAATGTTAATGTTTTATTTCCATTTGGTATCTATAACAATGTAAAGACAAAATAAATTATTTGAAGTATTTAGACTACAATTTTATGTTATTTATTAAACTAGATCCACGATTGTCCCATCCGAGATTATTAAAATGATTAATAAGGCACGTATTGTTAGTGTCCCGTGACGTGAGTCACGCGATATGATATATTTGAAGTAGTAGTGATAGTAGTGACAAAAAAAAGAAAACAGCAAGAATGCGTGTGACTCAACCGTGTGCGCCTGACCAATCAGACGGTTTCTTTGCGAAATCTTTTCATAATGATCTTTAAGATAAGCGCAATTTTTTACGTGATTCAGAAAATTTTTTCCTACACTGTTAACGTTGACGCGACAGTAATTGTCTTTTGCAACTGCATTTTTTCCGGAATTAATGAAATTATATTTCCATTTTCTAAAAGAATTTCTCAAACATCGTTGCTTTATCCGAAATTCGATATGCATCTATCGTTGAATTTGTTTCTATATATACTATATTACATCTTAAAGAATTTGATTCCCTTGAATATTAAATTAATAATAATGTTCGTATCCGTTAAAAAGAATGCCTCGTGTCAGAGTGCCCTTTTATCCATAGAACAAGGGTGGGGACATTCTTTTTTTTTTATCTCCGTGCATTTAGACTTTGAATAGTCTTTTTTCGATCAGTAACTTTATTTATTTATTCTTTGGAATTAATATAGATTTTATTCGTGTTTGCACCTACACTGCGCAACTACATGAACAACATTTTTCACATATGAAGGGTCCAAGGGATAGATGGAGAATGCCAAAATTGAGCATTTCTTAAGAATTGAAAATTTACTTTTCAATTTATAATTTTACAGTGGAATTTATACTAATAATTACTGTACATCTCAGGAAACTATTATTCGCAATAAAATATAGCCAGTGATAAAGAGCACACACAAGAACACAAAATAATATTACGTCCAAAATTAGCATTATTCCTTTTATCTGTGGACATGGTAATTTTATACAATCATACTTAATATACACGACAAACCATGACTCAGAATATTTTACACCGCGAAAAGTGTTCTAATTTTTAATTTTTTCGACTCCTGGGTTCTCGCATCCTCAACCCTACAGTTCAAAGGTCACTTTAGAATATCATACGTAATAGTTACATGATAAATCATGACTCAGAGTATTTTACACTGCAAAAAAAGATCTGATTTTTAATTTTTCAATTCGTCGGTTTCTCTGCAGGACCAGCCTAGGAGTTCAAAGGTTACATTATCTATGGTAAAGAGAATCGTATTAATTTCGGTCGAGTTTTTGATCCATGGAGAAGGATATAGGGTCAGGGATCCAATTACTGTGCCTATATTAATTATATTTATTTTTAAAGCATAATGAATATAAAAAAAAAAGATATCAAATTTTTTTCATTAAAATCAGTTAATATATATGTTGTACATATATATCTCTTTTTTAATATTCATTATGCTTTAAAAATAAGTATAATAAATATAGGCACAGTAATTGGTACCCCCACGGTAGTAGGGTCCCTTACCCTGTAGCTAATTATGCTTTAACCGTTGTAGTGCCTGTACAGGTATACGTACCTGGTGCGCCATGTGCCACGCACCTTTGCTCTGGTACCGGCAGCCTGCAATAAAAAGGAGACGCGCACACCAGTTTTCTAAATTAGTTTTCCTGAATAGAAACGGTCCGGATTTCGGAGGCATTGTGCCAGCTCGAACATGTGCGGTACTTCGTTCATTACAGTCATCAATGCAGTCATAAACTCAAAGGAAAATAAAGAGAGCCTGCTTATCGCACCCGCAACGGATTTCTATTGTGTGTATTAATTCTGACAGCCGTGGGACTAAGCCACCCATTGCTGACTTTAATTAACTTCGAAGATCTTGAACTACATATATTAAAAGTAATAATATTTGAACTGCTTATACGAACATTCTACAATGCATTTAATCAAATTTGTACCGTCACGAGCGTGGTGATAATTTAGAATCTAATCTGATTTTGGCGGAAATTCAATTTTGATTGTGGTTCTTATTGTGGTTAAAAATATGTTGTATTTCTTAAAATATACATACACGATGTTCCATAACAGACAGAAGAAAATTTAAGGGATTCTTGATAATATAGTATGCAACAAAAATCAAGAGAAACGAATTGTTTATGAATTTTTTCATTTGTTTAAAACTTGATGTCCACTGGCTCAGAAAACATACTGAGAATGTTGCAATCAATGTTGATACTCATTGTAACATTTTAAAAAGTTGCTGTGCAATGTGTTATTTTACAATCGAGCATTGGCGAGTGTCAAGATCAACTTTCTACTAAATAAAACGGACAATGTTTGTAATTAATGATTTCGAAAATAAATAAATTTGTGTATGAACAGTCAGTTACGTACAGTGAATCACGAAAGTATCAGAACGATTTCAACTGAAATGTTGGAGGCTTTAACAAATGTACTTACATTGCAAATTTCGTAATGCATTTTAAAAGGAATAATTATCCCAGTAGTAAGTTGTAGTAATGATTTGAAAACCACAAAAAGGTAATTCGAACGACGTAAGGTCTTTCGCATAAACATTCCATCAGTAGGCAAAAATAGGCTGAAAATCGTGAGAAACTGCAATTTTCATCATTTTTAATCGTGTATAACTCATAAATCAATTTTGGTGAAAATTTTCAGCATGTGTATACAAATATAACTTATATGATTCTACAAGATATATTTCCTTTTTCGTTACAAGCAGAAAAAAAACGTTGTATAAATAAGCAATTTCTACTATTTTTTTTTTCTTAATTCAAACTAAACGTAATTTTTCAAAGATTTTCTTTCATCATAGGGTAAGGGACTCAATTAACTAATTAAGGAAGGGGTATCAATTACTATATTATAATTATACTTATTTTTAAAGCAATATTAAAAAAGAGATATATAACGTATATATTAACTGATTTTACTAAAAAAATGTAATATCCCTTTTTTAATATTCATTATGCTTTAAAAATATGTATAATTAATGTAGGCACCGTAATTGGTCCCCCCACTGTAATTGATGGGTCCAGTAAACTAATCCTTCTAACTGGGCAAAAAAACTGAAGTCGTTTTGGTCCATTTATAAAAAAAGTTATTCTGATTTGCCAGAAGTGTGTGCCATCAATTAAGTGACTGTATCTCTAAGACTTAGACATAACACTTAAAATCTAAGTGGTAGAAAATTCGAGAATGTCATTCGGAGACGTCAAAGAGCATTACTCATTTGAGCACTGTTTTCGTAGGACATTCAATACTTTCCTTATCGTGTTAGCGTAAGCAAATGTTTCAGCCATGTGCATCGTCTTGACAATTATACAAGTGGTTCGAGGGTCTACAAGGACCCTAATAACGCGGAAAACTAAATGGTGCGTTCTTTGCTAAACTCGGAACCGTTTGCTACAGCCACATGTCGATGGACTTTTATTGCACGTCCCGAAGAAGCGGAAACGGGGAAAGTATCCTTTCTCCATTTTCAGGTCAATAGAACAAAAACCGGAGGCTATCTACTTCGCTTTAGGCCTTATTTGTTCGTGCGACAACCTATAGGTATTTTTTTGGAGACGAGGTCTCTTCGACTTCAACAAAAAGCATTGTAAAACATCTGGTCCGCATGTGATCTGAAAAGCACGAATTTGTCGCATTGGTTCGAAGTAGTAACGATTCTAATTGCTTTTTACAATCACATCTGTCGCATGTTTCAACGTGACAAATTCGCAGCGAAGTAATTCATTTTTAACGTTATTCTTTCATTTCTGCGTTTCGTATTATTCGCTTAATTTTATAAAAATTGATTTACGAGAAAAATATGCGTGCACAGTTTTATACAATAATAATAATATGAATAATATATTTTATACGCAGGCTCACGAAAGTATTCGAACGTCCTTTAAAACAGTATAACTTTTTAAAAATTGGATCAAACGATCTGACTTTTTTAAGCAATTAGAAGAATTGGTTTTCCAAATAATGTGCAAAAAGGATTTTGAAAAAATTGCAATTGGCAAAAATTACATGAGAAATAAGAATGGCACTTTTTACAACTTTTCTATTTGCGCCTCTAATGAAAATTTAAAATGATCATATGAAATTACTGAATTGACTTCTTTATTTAAGTACATATTATAATGAAAATCGTACAAAGTTTAAATAAATTCAATCTTCTCCCTTCTATAAGACGTTTCACTTTTATATGTTTTGCGCTTAGTAGGTTCAGTGTTAGTCTAGATTAGTACATCTTAATAAACAAGATTTCAATTACTGTCTAAATTGTAATAATAAAACAACAAAAATATATTAATAGCTTCGTACCGACACATTTATTTTACAGTGATGATAATTTTAATGGTTAATCATTAGTTTAATAGACAATTGAAGAAATGATGTAATCATTGATTCAATTGTTTATAAAATACCTACTTAATTGCGATTATAGATCAGCTACATTCAAAATTTAATTGTTAATTGCAATTGATGATTATATATTTCAACGGTGCTCGTTAATTGTATTAAACATTGGCCAACTCGGATTTAAAAGTGCAGAAACAATCAATTGATCGCACGCTGTTCCTTAAATGTTCCGCCCTTTAGTCTCTGTCCGCTGATTGGTCCGCCACGGTGTAGCGGGGAGTGCAGCGAAGGTGTCCGATTGGCCGACCGAGGAATTCCATGTTGCTTTAGGTGGTGATAGGTTGGGCTGCTGCTTTGCAGTGGTGTAATGGAGTTCGGGAACAGGTCTCTTCGTGAGAGATAAACAAGGGTATGTTAGATTCAATCGAGTTGTTGCCAAGTCGTGATCGCTCTCTTCAAGAAGTGGTTAAATTTCGTTAAAGTTTCGAGGAGCCGTGTTTTGTGACTGTTTTTGCATGTACGACGATTAAGGGAAAAAGGTATGCTGCCTCTTCGACTTGTATAGATATATAACGGTGGCCTCAATTTTTTTGCGATAGGTATTCCGTTCTTCGACAAATTACCGTGTGATCCTGGTGTGACATTCTATAAAGATTCAAATTCATTCTTTCGCACGTGCGTGACACTATGTTCCGCGATTAGTGTATTATGTGTGCGTAGTTCGGTGTGTACATCTGTTGTTAAAGCCTTTTCAATTCTAATTGCATATACTCTCGTTACATATCATCTGGAACAATAATTGGTTCTATCAGTTTATACGACGTCGAGCCTGATAATGCATTTATTCTAACGAAACTAGTTATTATCGCGCCTCGACTATTAAAGCGCCTGTGCGTTATATTTGTTATTCATTAATTTCCGGCGAAACTATATAATTGAACGACATCGTTGTTGAGCAATCGGACTTGTAATAGTCGTGCCAGATTCTCGCGAACTGTAGGTACAGTTGCAGATTTCTATTATCTTTCGACTGTCACAGATATTTGAATTTGAATCTCGACTCCGTTGAAATCAAAGGATCAATCCATATAGTGATTTATAGAAGGTACCATATCGCCGCACGAAATGAAATAAATTTAAATATTAAATTCGCGGGGGCTAAATCGTGTTGTGAATTGTAAACGAGCGATAAAAAAATGTCATTGGAATAATAAACGGAAACGGCTATTTGCGTGTGCGAATTCGGAAGTAATACACTAAAATATTTTCAGTGCATTTCATCGAAACCAGGAACCTTCGTGTTTCATCTGTCTGAAATAACGATTAAAAATTTATCATTTTCTCGTAGTTAATTGACAAGCTCGTTAATCCTATCGCAAACTACAATACCGATGCGATCGCCATTTGCCGGTGTTGGCCGAGTTGCACACATTATCACATACGAATTCGGAATACTAATTTGTTGTGGATTTCATTGGTTTCATTGTAATTGTTATAGTTCGTTCGTTAATTCTTCACTCTAGTGTGTTGTAAACATTCATTTTATCGTCCTCTGTCAAAACGTCCACGAGACGCAGCTAACACGTAAATGTAATTTTTTATCATGAATAAACGCCATGCCATTTTAACCCATGATAAATGAAAGAGTGTAAGCAAATCGACGGAATTTATTGTCGACCGTGTTAAAGTAATAAAAATGTTAAATTAATTGTTTATTTCGATCAGATGTTTCAGCCGAACGATTAACGTTAACAATCTTGATCGTTGTTACACGGTAACGCATTTATATTTATTTTAATGAATATTTGCAGGATAACGGTGACTACAGCTACAAGCTACGAGTTTTACACATTATTTTTATTATTAATATTCGTGACATAAAGTAGAAGTAATATGGACAAAGACGAAGTAATAAAAAATATTCGAGCATGTCTGATATCTTCTAAGAGTGGACTTAGACTAGATAACTTGAGTAGTAAGTAAACAAATAAACAGATGTTAATTTGTCTTCAACTTAGATTTTCACATTGAAGTGACTGACACTTACGCTGATATCTTTTCAGGGGATTATAAGATCCTTCTTGATGAAAATATACCCTTTAAAAAGCTTGGATATTCGTCCCTAATTGCTTTCCTGAACACTGTTCCTGGTATTCGAACCAGCGAAAGAGGAAGGGATTATTTCATAGAGGCACTGCCTACTTCGGAATCTGCACACATTTCAAAATTAATTTCACGACAAAGGACAACGACTAAGAAACATAAAAAATTGGTACATAAATGTTTGCACACGTTGCTGTATTTTATATAAGCATTTAATATAATACATTTGTTTAATTATTTTTTAGGTGAATACTAGATATTCAACGCCGTATCGTCCGCCTATAGCGACAAAAAAGTATTCTCGTCCTACAAGAATTGATACTACTCATATGATCGGAAGGTAATTATATCTTTACTTTAATTCCGTAATTAAATTTGCAAGCTGTCATAGTACGTAGCATTTTTTGGTCAGATACATTGAATAGATTAAAATAGACTTAGCAAAACTTAAATTTAAGAAAGAATTATGAAAGTTTAAACGTGTAACTTAGGGAGAATACAGTCCCTGCAATGCAACCGACAAAAATTACCATTTATCAAAATAATGAAAAGCCAAGATACATTCAATGCAATTCTGGAGTGCCACCAACATCTCCAAGTAAAGTAAGTGGTTCTCAAATATTGTATGGATCATTGCCTCTGTGAAAATGTTTTATTCATCTTTATATATTTTTAGAGACTGAAAGAAAGACAAGCAAATGCAGTTGTACCAGTAAGCCAAAGTTCTAATAAGCCTAAAGTTGATCCCTATGTCAAGAGCAATGAAAAGATGGTAGCACCTGTGATAAATCAAAAACCAAAGACTGTGAATAATAATGTGGGCACTCTTCCTAAAGTAAAACCTTATAATCTGAGTGAAAGGCTTAAAGTTAATTCTGCTATACCTTCATTGCTTAATTTACCCACCAATGTTCCATCGAGTCCGCCACAACCCGAGGTGTTGTCGCCTCTTTCACCCAGACAAGTTTTAGCGGATGGTAAAATGTCACAATTTCACAAATCTCCGGTGAATCCACTGATGAATCCACTGATGAATCCACTGATGAATCCAATGGTGAATCCAGTGATGAATACAGCGGTGAATACTGTGGTAAATATTTATTTTAGCATCTAGCATGGTTCAACAAGTTTCACGTTATATTATTTCATTTAGAATAATAGTTCGGGTAATATAACAAGACGAACATCTTCTTTCCAGCCACCACTGCTTAATGTCAGAAGGAATAATGTGCTGAAAGCACCACGCTCGAGTGATCCACGGGAGGAGTTAAAAAGAAAAGCTGCTGCGTTAAGCCTTCCGGAACCGGTTTATCAAATTTGTCCTACAACAATTAAAAATGCGAGAGAGCGAGCGGTGTTTGCGCAAGTCAAGGTTTGTAAAAATTTGATTGTAAAGTGGTGTAGTCCGATATGGTGATCAATTGTGCCCCTGAACCAAATTGGGATTTGATCCTCATTCACACTTTCATTATGCATTTTTTCGGATTTTTGATGATTTTCAAGTGAATGTATGTGCATGACTATTTTTCCAGATTGGACCACATGGATTTTCGAGTTACCCTGAAGAAGCACGTTCAGAAGAAGAGGCGGAGAAGCTTGCAGCAAAAATGGCTTTGCACGATCTTACCGAGAAATATGGGTCACCGTCCAGACTCAACGAAACTAAAGATAAACATATAATAAATGATCGAGTTTTATTTATTATAGACGCGCACCCAAATGGTATTTTCATGCACCAGGTGCCTATATATTATAAACAGCAATATAGGGAAGTTTTGCCAGGAAATTGGGAGCAAATTATTGAAGAATGTCCAGCGATAGTTTTGGAAAAAGGAGTTGACAACTCGGTGATTTTGCGTAGATACGTTTCGTCTACCGAGAAGGTAAGAAAGGATATCATCGAATTAACGTTATACAGGGTGAATTCGATAAAGCAGGACACCTAAATGTCTCCGTTACTTTTCGCAGTACAAAAAAACTTCGTAGGACAAAGTTATACTGTTTGAAGGGCCACATATAACGGTGTAAGGGGGAAAAAAAATTTCATGGTCATTTTTATGAGATTTCAAGGTTATCGATGTTTTTTTAAATGGAATGATATATTTTCGTTAACGTAATGTTGTAGCTGACAAAATAACGAATTCATGCATGTAACACAATATGACCTTCAAATGACCTTCAACCCAGAAAAATGGTATAAATAAAATTCAACGTGTAAGATTCATTTGATGTATTTCTGTTACGCCAAATGTTCAAAAATATTCCCTTGAGCCGCTATACATTCAAATGTATCGCAATACATAACATAATAACAGATTCGGTGTTGACAGGAGGACAATTATGATATACCTTCACCTATACGTTCGTACAGAATCGTGTTTATCCACTACTAATTACTCAGAAGACCTTGCTATCAGATTTCCACAGTTTCTAAGATTTCTCGATCAGTTTATCGACGAACGTTTCACAATGCGTTACTCGAAGGCAGATAAGATTGATATGATTTTCATTTATGGAGAAAGTCGACAGTGTTTAAGAAAAGCCATGCAGTTGTACAAGGACCGATTTCCTAATCGTAATTGTCCATCAGTTTCCGTTTACTCCAATTTGATAAATAAATTCCGTGAAACTGGTAGTGTCCAAAATAAAAAACGTAAAAAGGTGAGGACTGTAAGGAATGAAGCTAACACAATTAATGTTCTGGCAGCAGTGAATACAAACCCTCATGCTAGTACGAGGCAAATCGCACGAGGAAGTGGCATTAGTCAAAAATGTGTAGTGCAAATACTCCTGGAACACAAATTTCACCCCTTTCACCTATAAATTCATCAAGAACTTCATGAAGAGACTTCGTAAATCGTGTAAACTTTTGCCAGTGGGGATTGAGACAATTGATAAACGATAGAGCATTTTTTAATCAAGTATTATTTACCGATGAAGCTTCGTTTACAAATCACGGGCAATAAATTTAAAAAACCTGCATTATTGGTCATCTGAAAATCCGCGGTGGTTACGGACAGTCGACAAACAAAGACCATGGTCCGTCAATATTTGGTGCGGAATTTTAGATAACCAAATAATTGGGCCTCACTTTATTACCGGAACATTAAATGCAGAAAAATACATTGCATTTTTACGAGAATCGTTACCAATTCTCCTGGAAAATACACCCTTGAACATTCGTGAAAATATGTGGTATCAACATGACAGATGTCCGGCCCATTCTTCCCGTGTCGTAACACAATTCTTAAATAACAAGTTTCCAAATCGTTGGATTGGACGTAACGGACCCGTATTATGGCCAGCTCGCTCACTAGACCTTACACCCCTTGATTTTTATTTATGGGGAAAACTGAAAGACGATGTTTATAGTGAACCACCAACGACTATAGACGACATGAAAGAAAGAATCGTCCAGGCTTGTGCGTCGATTTCCTCAGAAATGAATTACACAGCAGTACGTTCTGTAACTTCACGGCTGAATGAATGTATAGCAGCTCAAGGGAAAATCTTTCAACATTTACATCTACAGAAATAAATAGTATAAAATATACAACGTTGAATTGTATTTATACCATTTTTCTGGGTTGAAGGTCATTTTAAGGACATATTGTGTTACATGCATGAATTCGTTATTTTGTCAGCTACAACATTACGTTAACGAAAATATATCATTCCATTTTTTCCCCTTACACCGTTATATGTGGCCCTTCAAACAGTGTAACTTTGTCCTACGAAGTTTTTTTGTACTACGAAAAGTAACGGAGATATTTAGTGTCCTGCTTTATCGAATTCACCCTGTATGTACGAATTTATCGATGAAACAAAAGTCTTATTTTATATGGTTGTCTTTTAGGTGAGAATGATAAACTCATCCAAAAATGATAAGATTCATTTACATCCAATTGGACCTCCTGCTCCCGAACCACTGAAGTTACCAGATGATGATATTTGGCTTGTGTTGGTTACGCTCATCACGAGCACTACAGAGATCTGGGCTAGGCTTGTAGGAGAAGCATACAGTGTAAGTTTTCCTGTATCTTATAACTAGGCATGTGCGGGACGCCCGATATTCGGGTTCGGGTCGGGTCGGGTCGCAGAAAGTCGGGCGGGCTCGATTCGGGCGGCCCGCACATCCCCTACGTATTACTAAACTGCGGATCTTTATGCAAAATAACATTTGTCTACATTAATCGCAAGAAATTGGAACCAAAGTAAAAAATGTTTTTTTCTTTAATAACTCTGAGGAGCTAATCATTGTATTCTTTCAAATTGCACCTACACATTGTTGCCGTAAATCCATAAAATCCAATAGTCTACTAAAAGTTATAACAGTCTACTTATAACTTTGCGATTTCGAAACGGTGTTCCTATTAATTTATTTGTATGTTTTTACTCACAGGACCAGTTCGATATTATGACAACAGAAATGATTCAGTATTATAAAAAACTAACACCTTCGAGTAAACTATTGCCAATTGAAGTTGGTAATTACTACGTCGTTTTGGAGGATGACTGCTGGCACAGAGTTCGCTGTATCGAGCATAATGCTGCAACTGGAATGGTTACAGTTTTCTTTATCGATCAGGGAAGCGAGGACAGTTTCCATCAAAGCAGATTACAGACATTAGACAAAACATTTTGCGTGCTTCCGGCTCAGGTATTACGATATCCATTTATCAAGTTAGAATGAGTGAAAATATTTTACTTGAATTGCGACCTTGATGTTTATTAGGCACTGAGGCTATGCCTATCCGGTTTTGAAGACTTCAGCGAGTGTGAAAGTATTTTGGGCCAAATTGAAAAATGTCTGCTTGATCGTGCATTGTACGTTGTAGTGGTCAGTCGTGATAAAGATTATAACGGACCATACACGACAGTGGTTTTCCAAGATACCCACGGACCAGATGATATCAACTTGAATTCAGAATTGTCTAAACAAATTTTGCAAGACACTGTAGCTCCTAACCTGGACATTGTATGTATTAGTATAAAAAAAAATAGTAGCTCATTGTGAAAGTTCATGCCCGATTTCGTATACTGAAATACAAGGAATCGGGCACAAACTTTTGCAACTAGTCATATTTGTGAAGGCATTTTTGTTAAATATTTTTATCTATTATTCATAGGAGGGACAAGTATCAGAAGTATTTATCTCTCATATTGAACCTAACGGCGACGTTTTCGTGCAAGTGCAATCTGAGAGTATGAAGATCTTAGTTAGTTTATTAAATCGGTTAATATGTACCGGATTAAATGCAGAGGAGGTAGAAAATTGTAAGGTAACCGAAGTTGACATAAGTAAAACATACTTCGTATCAGTGAACAATAATTGGTTCAGAGGGAAAGTTGTGAGTCACTTCCACGATCAATTAAAAACATTTTTAATTGATTTTGGAAAAACCGTCAGTACATCGAAGAGCAATCTTCTGTCTTTGGAGAAATTGTCTGAAATTTTAGCAAAATACCCGGCTCAGGTAATTTGATTTTCTTTTGTTGAAACCATTTACATTAATGAAACATATTACTTACGCTTCTTTTTATGTAACAGGCTATAAAGGTGCATCTTCATAATGTTGATAAATCAATGTTTAATGAAAAGATGGTTGTGAAGCTTACAGAGCTTGCCCCGCATGGAGACTCGCTTCTTGTTAAAGTTGTGTCATCAAAAAATAATGTGCCAGTCGTAGAATTATTTAAACGAATTCAACCGAGCAACATGCTTGTTTCCATTAATAATACTTTGGCACTCGAGGACGAATTAATTAGGTATACTGTATAAAAATATAAATATTAATATTAGGAATACCCATAGATAATGTCGTTTCTTGATATTTGTATAAAATTTTATTTCACTTAACATTTACCGGAATAATATTCTCTATCTGTCTCGATTCGATATTTTCGGGTTCCTACACATCTCTAATTAATACGAAGACTAGAATGGTAAATAATTATTCTTATTGTAATTTTTAGGTCGCAAGGTGATGGAAATAACAATATAAAACCAAGGAAACGCATTGAACGTGCCAATTCAAAACTCGTTGGAAACGAGGATGACGAAGTCAGGTCTTTAAAGCCACCGAAAATATCGGGAATTGGCGAGTATTTCGATGTACACATAACAATGGCGGCACATCCTGGAAATTTTACTGTCCAGCCGTTCGACGATAAGCGTTCCTTAGAGGTAAGTTCACGATTCATGTACCAATGTATACTAAGCGTCTATTTATAAATGTAAAACCTAAATGATTTGGTTCATTTGTTTCAGAACATGATGACACAACTACAAGATGTTTGTAGATTCTACACAGGCCCTACTCCATCTGCAGACACAGTGAGGGAAGGCAAGCTTTATGCCGCTAAACATATTGATGGCCATTGGTATAGGTAAAGATACAAAAAACATATAAAACATTTTTGAGCTACCTCTTTTGCATTTGGTCTTCTCTATTAAAATTCTAGTTCATTAATTCACTCTGTTTTCTCAATCACTTTCAAGGGTATGTATTTCGAGTATAATCAAAGAGAATATGGTTAGCGTTTATTTTTGTGATTTTGGAGATGTGTCGGTACTGCCGCTAAATAAGTTGCAACCTCTGAAAAGTCAGTTCTTAGAACTGCCTTATCAAGCTATTAAAGCAAGGCTTGCTGGTACGTAATCGACTAAATTTCCGTTGCGTTGATTTTATAGTTTTTAATTTCCTAGACTTATGTAAATTTTACCTTATACATTATGATAATTATTCAAACAGGCATACAACCAATTAACGTTGACTGGTCTGTCGAGGACAGTTTAAGGTTTCAAGAATTGGTCGTGGAAAAGAGTTTTGTCTCTATAGTTGTCGAATCGAAGCCGGACGGGCTTTCTCCATGTGACACAATATTGGGTTTGAAGTTAATAAACGTTAGCACAGACGAGGACGTTCACATTGATAAGCTCTTAGTCGATGAAGGTCGGGCTATATTCGTGGACTAATTTCAAGTTAAAATACGCGTACGTTGAATAGTGTGTGCACGTTAGGATACGCGCGCGACAAAACTTTAGCGGCTCAAGAGTTAACGTAGCAAAACTGAGGAAAGTTGCATTAGTTTCTGACATCTGGTATGAATGAAGCATACTCTTTCCTAATAAACATGTGCTAAAAAGTAACGTTGTACAGGCTCGATATTTTATTCTTGAGGGTAGGTACTTGTATATAAAAGTAATCTTTTTACTAAGTAGTATTTGAAGAAATAATCGACTTTCAGTGACTGCAAATAATAAAAGTATATTAAAAAAAAAAAAAATAAAAAAAAATAGAGAGAAAGCTGTATAGATATGCTCATATATTTTAAGAACTGAATTTATATTTTTTGAGAAATCATTATTTATTTATTTTTTTCAACATTTTCTCGAAGTAATAACTTTTTCATTAAAGATTCAAGCAATACATTACTACTTTTAACGGATATGTTGTGTACTACTCAGAAACTTTACGAGATGTATAGTCGCTACGCACATTTATTTCATATATATATAAATTACATTTTTGAAATGTATGCTATTTTCTCTATTACGAACGAGTGTATCGAATACTTTTATTTTTCTTGTCATGCGCTGAAGCGTAACGTGGTTGCATAGAATTCGGCTGTGGCATGGTAAAGACTAAACTAACGAATTAACGACGACTGACAGCATTCCATTCTTTTGACATACGCGTACGCGTATATTGCTTACTATTCGTTTTCTTTTTTAATCTTTAACTTCCTGAAGCTACAATATTTAAGAAGAAAGTATGTATCCTAGCTTCCAGTAATCGTTAAGATTTTCTGTTCTGTATGTGATAAATCATGTTTTTTTAGTTGATACTAACTTGTTTCCTACAGCAAAATCCTTTACTATTGTCGATATTGTTATTACTTATTTAATTTTGCAAATGTAATTTTATTACATATTATCTGAGAACATTATCGTATGCAGTATGTTATAGTCGTTTATACTAGCTCATATTATACTTTATATATCTTTACTTACATATATCTTTAGGTTCTATGTTTTCATTAATTAGGTTCAACATGTATGCAACGTTATAGTAAATTATATTGTAGGTGTTAGTTAATTATGATGCTTTATGAAAAATACTTTTATTCTGTGAAATTAATAAGATAGTACCACACCGATCTCTGGATTTACACGGTTATACTCGGTTAATTAATATTGATCATAAATGCTGTATTTTTTTTCATGTGTTACTTATCGCAACGTTTGAATTACTTTTATATTGGTTAAATTGCTGAAATAGTTAATCGTCAGACTTTTCGATGTTACATATTTTTTTCTACACTTGTTCTCTTTTGTTTTTTTTGTATGTTTGCTGTAACTAATGCAACAAGAAAATGATGTATTCATTGCGTAAATCGAGGGAACGGTATATAATTTATATGTTACATTTTGGCAAAATATTATTTTTGATAATGATAACTTGATAAAAGGTGCCAATAAATACTAATGTTTACCGGAATATGTTATACCAGTTATTTTAACTTAACAGTTTCCTATAAGTTCATACAAACAGATTTTATAAAACATGTCAACAGTGTAAATACTTATTTAGTAAGACGATACAGTTTTCTGAGCTCAAAAAGACGATTTACTCATTTATTAAAATGAATAAATATATATAAAAATATATATATTTATAAAAAATATATCTATAAATACAGGGTGTTTCGTAAATGGTGGACAAAACTTTAGACAAAAATACAAGTTTTTATATATATTCGTAACATTTAACATATTGGATAACTTAATTAAGTTAGATACTTATTACAAAGTATTTTTATATGAGCATTCACAGACATTGTTAGAAGGGGTATATCACATAAAATTAATTGTACACGAAGAGTGTGTATACAAGTGTCCTTTCGAACATTTACAAATTTTACTTTAAATATTAATCTAGGCAGTCATAAACAAATTTTTCAAATCAATAAGTTGAATTACACACGTTGTAGTTGATTTAATATATACATTTAGTGTTGTATCTATTCGATGAGGATATTACAACATTCAGGTTTTACTCATATTAGAAATATTCAAAATTTGCTTTACAACACGTGTGATCATAATTGTCATTTTAACATAGACATATCTTTTCCCACATTTAAGATCTAATATATTTTTTATAAGGAACACATTCTTTAATGATAATTTCTATTCATGGGGACTTTGTGCATTGACTTTTCTATTCAGACTTGTTTATTAATTACGTATAGGTATAGTATTATGCGTACACCACTGAAAACATTTACTACATGACTTTCAAATCCTGCAGTATTCATGTAAAGCACATGATTGTGTTGTTTCGTGAAATAATAGGTACTGAGGTCTTAGTAGAAAGTGTTCTAGTATTCAAACGATGCAATAAACGTGTCGAGTAGTGTAGCGCATGAGGTAGATATTGCAAAAATTAGAAACATCTATCGAAAGCATATACGTCCATTAGAAATTATACTATAGTATTCCTTAAGCAATTAAACTATGTATCTTTTTTGGTGATGCTTCTAGTTACTGGTCTTGTTTGCATTGCCATCACTTTCTTTTGCAAATGTAACTTCTTTTATTGCTTGAAATCCAAGGAAGCTTTCTTCATTTTGATATTGTTAAAGTTTTTATAAGTCTGTGGGACTGGTATTTGAGGTATTGTTTTCTCTTTAGTTGTACATCCTGTATTACTATTAGAAAAATACTGTAACCGAGACTCACTAGGCTTATCTTCTACTGTATGTTTTTTCTTAGAATTCACTTTAGTTCTAAGAGAGATAATGGTCTTAGGATTTCCTTTCAGCATACGCGTTGTTACCGATTGCTTATCTTTTGTTTTTGTTCTCGTTAGCTCGAAGATTTGCAACTCTAGTAGATTTGGAAATTTTCTGTTCACTAAGAATTTCACAAGATCGTCCATGAATGTCAGTCGGTCTTGCGTATTCGTGAAATTATAGAGAAGCATCTGTGTATGGTTTTATAGTTGTGGTTGACTAACTTTGTACGTGTGCATTGTACAGTTACGGTTGTTCTTTACACATGATTAGGTTGTTCTTTAATTCGTAGACATCTTTCTCATCAATTAGCACTCGTTTCGCTTAGAATCTTTGCGTACATTACTTTCGTGCGATCACTGATCGATATCACAAATTGGTTATTATACATTATGACATGCACAATTGACCAGGAACTTTGTACAGCTTTACAGCGACATTTGACTATGATTCGACATTGTGTTTATCGCATAAAATTACCTGAAGTGAAGATTGTACAATTGCCATTGTATAGTAAATAGTAACAGGCGTTTCTCATCTGTTTCATAAATACATCTTGTAGATAAACACAGTTGCTGCAACGATAAACGGAAATGGTGTAGGTTAAGGGACCCAATTACTGTGGGAGTACCAATTACTGTACCTATATTATAATTATACTTATTTTTAAATCATAATGAATATTAAAAAAAGAGATATTAAATTTTTTTTCCATTAAAATCAGTTAATATATATATATTATATATCTTTTTCTGAATATTCATTAATTGGTACACCCACAGTAAATGGGTCCCTTACCCTAGTTTCGAATGAAATTTGCAACACTTGGAATATTGGCAGATAGGCATAACAGCGTGTTACCTTCCTAGGTGATCAAATTATGTACAGCATGAGTGTACCACGATCGTGTTTTTATAAATAGAGCATAAGGCGGCATTAGGTATAATTATAAACAATTCGACATCGTACTCTGCGAAGCAAAACGACATGGTACGTCAGAAGCTTGTTTTACTATCCGGTGTCTTTAGAGTGCCTTTAAGTGCGGAAAAATTTTATGCGTTTTTGCTTGTTGTTCCGTTCACTTTTTATTGATCGGCACGATGAATAATGCGCGCATGCATCTGTACTGCGAACAGTGCGTATTGAAAAGCGCACGCGTTGCACCAATAATTGTCGATCACCTACCCGATGACCACCTAGGCTTTATCATTATTATCATGCTCCGATGATTTACGAGATTCAATTTTCGTAACTTGATCGTACGGCTGGGAGTGTATGCTGAGTGCCCACGAGAAACGATAAGTTATAGACACGTATAATTTCGTTCAGGCAGAATTCACCGCAGAACAGTATAATACAGAAAATAAATTATATAAATAAAATTGTAGTTGATTTTCGATAATTAAGTATTATAATTTTACTTTAAATCCATTTTAGAATTTCGATTTTACTCTTATTTTTAATAAATCAACATGTAAAAGTGTAGAAAGAAAAACCTGTATAATTACCGTTATAGTTAAGCTTGTAATTATAATTGTATAAATAAAGACACCTCGTCTGAAAGCAATTTAATAAATTAACTTAAGTTGTGGGAAATTAAAAAAAAAATACACTCAGAAGAATATAGAAGTTTTTGTACAAATTATAAATTTTATAATAGTTTCGGAAAAATTGCGCTGGAAGTTTTTAAATAATTTTATATATATAGAATCATTTCCCGTAATAAACGTTCGAAAAAATTGAAATTCGTTCGATATTAATCAACAATAAGAAGGTCAACATTGAAAGTGTATTTAAAAAAAATTGCGAACAACTGTCTAAATAGAATGAAAGATTCATTGTAAAAACACAAAACTAAAAATATTGTTATATTTGAATAATACCGATACTTTCTTGCATAAAATTGCACGCGCCATAAATGCATAAAGATCCGTGGTCGAAGAAATACTCGACGAAGGTTTTCGAACATAAATAGGTATGTCATTAACCCTTTGACTACGAAAGGCGCATGCATACATAAGTCTATCATATTCACAAGTCTATCAATATATAAGAAAGGCGTATATATACGCTTTCACAAGCCTGTCAATATATGTATACGAAAGACGTAAATATACGCCCTCTACATTTTTCTTACTGTAATACTATTACTGTTTTACCAATTGTTTCAACATGGAACGTGTCGTTCTATGTAACATATCAACTGAATATAGGCAATTGTTTCAATATTGTTCAGTGAATTGTCTTCACATTGTTCAGTTCAAATCTCCGGGTACCGTTTTGGTCAGTGATCAGTGGATAACCAGTCGCAGCAACAGATATGCGAATATCGCGCCGTCTGTATTGATGGTTCTCACCGTGAGTGCGCCGCAGTCAAAAGGTTAACGTCCTTTAAACTTAACAAAAATTTGATTGTCCTTGCTCCAGCGTGGTTTCTTTTCCCTTGGTTGAATTTTCTCTATTTTTCTTGCTGTTCATAGGTGTGCGACAGCTTTCGGTACATAGTCTCGCTGTGCTATGGATAGGATCTATTATTATTAGCCTACTTTGTTCCGCTGAATCGTATACTATTGAGTCATAGTCGAGATTGGTATCGTAAACAACAGAGAAGTTCTGATCGCTGTAATTAAGATAAATCCTAGTGCAAGGGTTTAAGGAAAGCGGGGAGGGGGAGAAAAAGGAGATCGAGGATGGTATGGATCCAGAGCGTGTTGGGTCTTGGTACACCCACTTCCTGTGCGGTTTCTCGATCGCACCCCCTTCTTCGTGGTCACGTGTCGATTCCGAGAGGGGATGCGAAGGGGCGCGAAAGGTGTTCGACGTGTGTGGAAGAGAGCCATCGCGCGGTGGCAAGCACGTTGAACGTCACTCGTTCGATGATCAGGTGGCCGACTCGACTACGTTAAAACGGTCTCGCATCCGGAAGAATCCGCGTGGCCATTTTACCATCGGCGGATGCCGCCTCGCGATATTCGGGACCGTTCGCCGACGTTTTCGTTCGCCGATCCCGGTCTTCCTCTTCATGCTGGAACCAGCAAACCGCGCGGACTCTCATCCTTGCCGACCGTAGACGGAAGTCAACAGGTAAGGCGGTTCAAACAGAGAGACAACAAGCCAAACAAAAACCACTAAATAGCCGAATCCATCACAAACAAACAAAAAAAAAAAACACAGAAATTGATCGAACGAATGAAACGCGGCGACACCACTCCGAATAACCAGCCGATTTTCATAGCGAAACATGCGAGTCCTCTCGGTAGCCGCAGCTCCTCTTCTAGTCCCTCCAATTCCTGCAACTGATTCTTGTCCCCGTATCAATTATGTACTGATACCATTTTTTATGCAGAGTACAGACTTTATACTTCGACTCCATGATTCCTACAGCCTTTTCCATATGTTGGAGTTCTTCCAATTTCTTCAATAGATTCTCGTCCCCGTGTCTGTTATCTCAGGTTGCGGATCTCCATGCAAAAATTGTTTGCAGCCATTGCAACAAGCAGAAAACATTCCTCGTTCTGCCTTTCATAATTGTAATAAGCTAAATCTAGTGACGTTCTTAAATTCTTTTAATCTACCGACTGCTTCAGATTGCATCTCTTCCCTTTACAATTTGTATAAGCTCAATCCGGGGTTCCTAAATGCTCTTTTAATCTGCCCACCGCTTCAAATTGCATTTCTTTATTTTTACAAGCAGAAGCCAAACCTCATTCTTCCCTTTACAATTTTAATAAGCTGACAAGGAGAGGCCGCGACCTTCGGGTCGCCAATTGTGTTGAAACTTCGGACTTCGTTGAGACTTCTTAAAATTGAATATACATATTCAATATATAAATAATAATATATAATAATAGTAAATAATCCTGTTGTTGGTAAATAAATACATGTTATTTATAATTGAAAATGCAATTTTATGCGTGAAATTTAATCAACTGAAATTAATAATATAAATGTACAGTGATAAAACGTAATAAAATTAAAAAAAAAAATGTGTTAGTCGGCAAGATTTGAACATTGGTCGTCCGGCTGAAAAGTTGGCACGCTATCGTCGTGCCACACCAAATTTTGTTGTACCCTAGAAAAAATACAGCATTACATAGGAAATAATGAAACTTTAATCGTCAATATCTCGAAAACTATTGAGCATCTGCCCCTGTAATGGTATATATTCGTGATCAGGACGAGATCTGTAAGTGTGCGAAGATTCAACATAATCGGGGTGAGCTGAAGGTCGCGGGGTCTCCTTGTGAGTCTAATTCATTGGGGTTTCTAAAATCTTTTAATCTATCTGCGCTGTCATAAATGCATAAAATCATTTGATGCCACTTTCCTCGCTTGAGACTTTAAACTTCGACTCCATAAGCCCTTTCATACGTTGCACCTCTGTTCTCCTAAATCCTGTTAACCACCCAGCTATGCTTCTTTCTTTTAATTTGTCCTTTGCATAGCGCACCTTCCAGCGATAGCCACTCGGTAACCTTCCTTTTATTTTCCTCCGGGATAGATTCCCTTCCCTTCGGAAGACGGTTTTGCAGCAGCCATTTTAACGACGTCGCACGGATATTATTGAACAGGCTTTGGACGGGTTTCTTTTCTTGTTCATAGTTTATTCTTCATTGTTCCCGAAGGACTTGCGTATATTGGGAAGCTGTGTAATTGATTAGTTGACAGAGCACGTCCACGGGACTGTGAATTTTTATGAAGTAGTTCAGAAGCAATGAGTAAATTTATTAACTTTACGGGGAGCTTGTGTATTAACGTTGCTCAAGACTTGTTTATTCTTAGCATCGAGCAGTCCTGTACGTCATAAATGCATGGAAATCTATATTGAACAAGTGTGAAGAACTTCAGCGATTGTTGGAAGTTGCACACCCTCGACACGACTTTAAAAAATCGTCTTCCGTTGTTGTACAATTCCTCGTCGTTATGTTTGAATATCTTATAAATTTTTAATCAATTCACCAAAATGAAAATTTGGCACGTTCCTTTTTTTATTCTAAAAAAATGTAGAGTCCTATTCAACTTAAAATAATTCTCCTCGATCACAAAAGCATTTGTTAGAAAAATAATCATATTATTCCACTAAAATGTAAAATCACAATTGTACGTTTCTTTGATTTCTGTCGGTAAAACAATTTAAAATCCCATTCTTCTCAAAACGATTATTCTTAAGTTCAAAATTGCTTGTTAAAAACATGATCGTCCATTAAAATGTAGAAGCACAAACGTACGTTTCTTTGATTTCTGACGCCATAACAATTTGAAATGCCATTTTTCTTAGTATCGTCGTACAATTCCGTTGGAATTTGAAAGCGTTCTGTTAGTATAATAAATTTTCGAGCTCCGTATCGTTACTTCCCAGTAATTTTTATACTCCTACCTCGAAGTTAAAATTTCGACATATGTTACCGAATTCAGCTGTTCGAGACAGAAACAAGTTTTGTTCGTCGAGTTCGCTAATTTCCAGGTTCACCGGGCCGTTCTCAACGAAAACGCCTTTTTTCCCCCCGAAACGACCGGTTCTCGGCGATTTTGCTTAATTGTCCACTGTGGCACGGCGAAGTGCGTAAAAATAAGCGCGTCATGTTCTTGCTCCCGTCGCGGAACCATCTTCGCCGGATACCGAGGGGGAGAGCGCCTCATTAAACGCGGCACGGTCTTTGCGCGAAGAGTGTGCGTCGCCACGCTTTCTTCATTTCGATCCATGGATTTTTCGTGCATAAGTGACCACGCCTTCAGTAAACACATAGAAAACTAAAAAAAAAAAAACACAAAAAAAAGCAGAAAAACCAAACACCAATATAACAGAACGTTGTACGCACAGTGAACCAAACGAACGAAAAAAAAAATGAAAAAAGGGGTGACGCGGGAAAAACTTGATCAGAAATTCTCGTAGCCGAACGACAAAAAATACCAGCCAAGAACGAAAAAAAAAAAGCGAAAGCGGAATAAAATAACGATGAAGAATCGAAATTCTCGCGAGAATCGTGGGAGATCGGTCGGGTTTCGTTGAGCATCCGTTCGGTTTCCGGGGTTCCTCCGGAGGATCTCGTAAAAATGGCGAGGCCGGTTGCTCGCGTTCCAGCCGTGTAGATCCGAGGATCTGAATGATCGTTCGTGCGATCCGGGTCGGAGATGAACGATCGGATGAGTGGCCGTTGAGTATCTTATTCGTCTTGCCGACGGAAAAAAAATATATATATATATAAGACCGATCCTCTCGGTCTCTCGGACGTTTCCGGTCAACGCTCTGGGCGCGCGACAAGAAAATTGGCTTCGTCTCTTAACAAGTTCTGGTTTAAGGTGTGTGAAAATGCCGGATAACTAAAGGCAATTGCACAGCTGACAATCACAACGTGAGCGGTTTGTTCGTTTACGCGGATCATCCGGGGGATAATGATTACAGAACAGACCTGGAGCATGATGCTGGACAGCGATGTCGCGGGCATCAATGAGTAAGTATTACGTGTGAACTCGTACCCCATTTTTTCCTCGCCTTCTTCTTCTTCTTGCGCCTTTTCTTTCGTTTCCGCTTTGCTTCGCGCGCGAAAACGCTTCCGTACGTTGTAAGACGGAAATTGTTCATACCACGTTCATAAACGATTCGAATTTTTACATTTCGAGATACAGTTTGATCTTGGTGAGAGCTGCGATCCTCAAATTGCATTGGTTTCAAAGTATTCAGATTGTCAAGGCTCGAATACAATCAAATTTGATTTCAGGAGCTCGACATTTATTGCAGATTCAAGTTCATTATTTATTGCAAGTTCAATTTTAAACACAAAATAAATAGCAGTCTGTGACTACCTACTTCGCGTAATTGTTAAAACAATCTGCAATTTCATAGGCACCGTCAATCTATGTTCTTTTTCTACTGCATAGTATGGTTTAAAATTCGTGGAAATTAAAAATTGCAGCTTTATCTACAAAATAGAATGAACGCACTATAAATAGCGCGAAAACATCGCGAAATTTACACACTTTTTAAAGCATAGAAAATAATGTTAAATAAGGCTTGCTATTAAAATATTCAGAAGCAGAATGCGTGGCTTATGGCATTTTCTCTTACATCCACGGATGCACACTACCGTCCAACAATTTAAAGTTTTAATAAGGATCGTACTATGGATTTTATAAATTTTTTTATATATTAATTTTCGAAAACATCTGTTAAAAATTAACTTGTCATATGTATTTATTTAGATCTGTTACAAATGTCTTGTTCAATATTTCTTTACACTTCCCTGTTGTCAATATGGCGGAGAAGGTGCGAACCCATAAAATCCGTAGTGTCCTTACAATAAATTATTTAATATTCGATACTAGCGTATATTCGGTCAAATAATTTGCTGTCAAAAGGTC
>CM052111.1:11504337-11541648 GCA_028454245.1 Halictus quadricinctus
CTGTGACCTTGGGCGTAACAGAAAACAGTCCTACGTCGAGGCATCCTTCCGTACCATGAACATACGCCACAAAAGGTTTCGGTAAATTAGAAACTGAAACGGCACGCATCATCTTACCATAAAAATTCGTTCTTTTACGAATCCTAAAAAAATTACATTTTCCGGACAGAATACAAATGCAGATTTGAAATACTTTTGGTAGAATTGGTTTGTCGGACGACAATGAAATTTTAGAGAATTATGGAATTTGCTACGCGCGAGCGAAGATTTCCGCGGCGTCGAAGAAAGATGTCGATGAGGAGCGACGTCCGTCAAAATGGCGGGCGTTTAGGTTTAACCGATATGAATTGCAGGTTTTATAGGGGCCGGTCTAGACTTCGCTAGCCAACAGCGACTAATGTGGTATATTTTGTTTGTCGTGTATGCACCGTACGCCATGCTGCCGTTGCCATTGAGATGGTGCGTCCTTGCCGGTTATGGGACAGCTTTGACCCACATGATCCTGGCCGGAATAACTTTATTACGAGATCCCACACACGTAAGAATCCTTGGTCTACGTTCTGCTTCGCGGTATTGCTTCCTTCTCCTATTAAGGACTATGTCTGAGATTAGCTTTAACACATGTCCATCTTAACAAATTTAGCAATCTCTAATATCGACCAAACTTCTAACTAAAACTTCAGAGAATTTGAAAGTTCAGAAAATTATGAAACAATTAGAACAGAGAGGTTCTAATCACTATAAAATAAATCGCAAGGCGTTGAGGAATTCCGTGAAACAATTATTTGAGAATATTTTGTGCCAGTTCCAGTTTCTCGTTTCACTGACCGATGGTAAAATCCTAGTGAAAGAGGATACTAATCTCGGCTAATGAGCTTGTAGTCGAATTGCCTGATGGCCAATTGTATCGTAACCGTGGGTATACCTGCTTACTATACCTGACGCACCGGGTGTTTCGCACCTTTGGCCAGGTACCATCGGCCTGCAATAAAAAAGAGAACGCACATTATTAGTTTTCCTGAATAGAAACGGGCCGAGTTTACCACATCTGTTCATTGCAGATATCATTTTAGTAATAAATTTAAAATGACACGAAGAGAGCCTATTTACCAAAACAGAAGAAGGATTTCTATTGTGTATTCAAGTCTAGCCCACCATCTGGCAGCCAAACTGATCCTCGCTTGGAGGCTAACCAATTTCAAAGGTGTGCAAAGCAATAACACTAAACTAACAATAAAAATAATTAAACAGTTCCACGCAGTAGTAATTAATTTGCTTCGCTTGAACGCATAGAGTTTCATAATTTTCAATTCAATTAATGTGACAATTTCGGTCAATTAATGAATTCCCTTTCAATCAAGAAAATGTTCTTGAAGGGTCGGCGACATAGTCCTTCAAGACCCATCCCTTGCTATCCCAGCGTCGATCTCCCTTTTATTTGCCCCCCTCCCTTCGATACCAGCCGTACGCTTACGCCCGATTTTGCAGCATCTTCGTCCGTTTGTTTTACCTTTAAATACACGCCGTTTTGCTATTGCAGCTGCACGATGTCGCGTGCATAGTTCGAATGCTAACGACCAACGTGCTTCTTTATCTTGCAATGAATCTAGCTGGCATGTACACTAAGTATTTGACAGACAGAGGACAGAGGCAGGCCTTCCTGGAGACGCATCGATCGCTCGAGACCAGGCAGAGGACACAGAATGAGAACAACCGACAGGAGAAGCTGCTGCTTTCTGGTGAGACACCAGCCCTTAGCACCCTCTAAACAACGAAAATATTAGCAATAATCACAGAAAAAGGAATTCTACCTGAATGAGAATTTATATAAATACGACCTGGGCAAATTCCATTTCAAATAAATTAAACTGAGGCTAAGAATTACACTGTGCATTTTTATTCGGGTATTTGAAAATAGCTGAAAAGTAGCGTATGAACAAGTATTTGTATTGAGAAAGGGTATCGGCATTTTTATTTAATTTTTACAAGAAGAAGTCAATAACCTTTATTGCTTTTGTCGTTTTATCAAATTGTATTTGGATATTGGGATTCTTCAAATAATAGAAATGTTGTTGAAATGTTTGTTTATTTCTTCAACTTGGCAGAAGAAATACTTTTTTAGAAAATATTCAGAAACTTCATAAATAGCTATAACAAATAATTTTTTACAGCATATTAAAGAAAATTTTGTTATGCGGTGGAGAGGGACCGCATAAAAAAATGTCTCACATAGAAAATATGTCAAAGATTTACGAAATAGCGAGAAAGTGCTCTCCAAACAAAATAAATAATTAAATTACACATGGAAACATAAAAAAATCTAATTTCTCATTTTAAACATGGAGAAATGTTCAAAATGCACATAATTCAATACTAAAAAATCGCACAAAATAAAATTTGCATAGAAAAGGACCGCACAAAAACAGGTTTGTCTGTAATTTCAATAGGTATACACTTGAAGTACATGATTGTAACACTTCTTAGCTGGTTGCTCAAATAAAAGTAATGTGTTAGACTTGCTAAAGTAGGAACGAAATGCTAGACTTGCTGAAATGAGAACAAGATTCTAGGCTTGCTAAAATCAAAATTAATGAATTAATTGTTCGCCATGTCGGAGCCATGTGTTAAAAATGAAGTTCATTATTCCGCGATTCCTGCGAGTCCGAGCCACGGTTGCTCTCGTAAATATATACGGTGCTCGTAATTACGTATCGCGTCTCGAATATATTTACAGGTACCGACGAGCATGATCTATAAAGACGCAACACAACGGGGGTCGTGTCGCCAAGCAAGCCTAAGCAAGCACGGGGTTCGCCGGCGCGTGTAACTTGCTCAGCCGAGTGTCAAAAAGGGTCACTAGACACTTTCACTCGATTGCGCCAGATACACGGTTTACCGATAGCCTGCCGGAGCTTCGCTTTTATAATACTATCGATCTCTCTCCACGATGATTCGTTTAGGGAGAACATGCAAAATACGACGGAACGAATGGCGGCCGGCCGGCTAGAGGTTTTTCAGTTCGAACGCCACTCGTAATGGAGCGTGCAAATTTTTTTTCGATCAACGTTCCTCGAAACGAACACAAAAGTCTCAACATGATACTGTTTCTGACGCTCTTCGTCATGTTCTTCGACGATGATTTGTTTTCGGGTGCAAAACACTCGTAATGGAGTGTGCAAATTTCACCACCGTTTCTGAAAAAACGAACACAAAAGTCTGAACATGATACTGTTTCTGACGCTCTTCGTCATCTTCTTCAACGATGATTTGTTTAGGGGTGCTTTTGTAGTATTTTTACTACAGCACTCGTAATGTGCAATTTTTTCTTCGGACATTGTATCTAAAAATTACAGGATATTGTTCTTGATGCACTTTGTCGTCTTTTTCGACAATGATTCTTTTAGGAAGAACATGCAAAATACGACGGAACGAATGGCGGCCGGCCGGCCAGAGGTTTTTCAGTTCGAACGCCACTCGTAATGGAGCGTGCAAATTTTTTTTCGATCAACGTTCCTCGAAACGAACACAAAAGTCTCAACATGATACTGTTTCTGACGCTCTTCGTCATGTTCTTCGACGATGATTTGTTTTCGGGTGCAAAACACTCGTAATGGAGTGTGCAAATTTCACCACCGTTTCTGAAAAAACGAACACAAAAGTCTCAACATGATACTGTTTCTTGACGCTCTTCGTCATCTTCTTCAACGATGATTTGTTTAGGGGTGCTTTTGTAGTATTTTTACTACAGCACTCGTAATGTGCAATTTTTTCTTTGGACATTGTATCTAAAAATTACAGGATATTGTTCTTGATGCACTTTTTGCCGTCTTCTTCGACAATGATTCTTTTAGGAAGAACATGCAAACTATGATGGAATAAGTGGTAACAGCTTGGTCAGGTCATTTTTGCTAATTTTTGTTCACTCAGCAGCACTGTACAAACCTCAAAGTTTACCTACTATTTCTCCAATCTGTCTTTTCAAAATCAAGTAGTTGATCCAGTGACTTGTCGAATAATTCGTCGAGTGATTTTTTAACAATACATGTTTTGTAAATGTAGAGCCCATATTTCACAATTCTACGTATACAAATATTATCTTGCATACAATCCTGACAGAGCTAGTACGTTGATGTATAAAAATGTTCTGAGACAGATAATCAGCTGAATGTTATCAGGCATTATTTATAAAATTGTGACTTATCGCTCGAAGTACAAAAATGTGAGTAGCTTGCAGAAAATCAAATTTATCAAGATTCTTTACGGAGTATTCTTTTCAGAAAGTCTGAATTCCACGTATCTTTGCGTTATCTGCAAGCATCCGAAGAGAGACATCGCAATGATGGTTTTACGAAATGGAGGAAAACAGGGGGAAAACGAATGAAATTCGATACTAACATTGAACAATGACTATTGAATGTTTCAGGTACTTGATATCGGTGCGAACATTGAATTCGGTTGCATGTCTGTTGCAGTTCTGCCCGATTTCGTGGCCAAAGAAATGATTAGCGATATCGCCCGCGAAACAGCTCGAGGCGGAACGATCTCCTTCATGCCGAATCAATTTCACAGGATATACATTCATCGTTACGAGAACGTTAGCATACTCTTCGCGGACATCAAAGGGTTCACTGGTACGTGCTATCATACCCAAATTTCGACCACCGGAAACGTGTCTCGTTCTTCTCTTATCTCTGAATCTTCTATTCACTCGTCGATTACGATAGATTTTCAGTCGCTGTACGTAAGTACGTGTTTCGACAAACGGCCGCAATTGTTCTGTAATTAAAAGGAAGTATTTCCATAATTTTAGTTAGAGACCCCTCTGATCAGTGTAGATGATCCCTGATTTTTTATTAGTTGATAGAATGCTGTCGGAAGCATGTTTCACGCGATAGTCATTAGAGCTTTTGTTTTTGACTTTCGTGAGGACGTATAGTGCGGGGGACCTAATTACTGTAGGGGTACCTATGTTAATTCTACTTTAGCATAGTGAATATTAAAAAAGAGATTTTTTCATTATTTCAAATTTTTTTCTTTCTTATTTCCATTAAAATCAGTTCAAATATATGTTATACGTCTCTTTTTTTAATATTCATTACGCTTTAACCTCTTAACTTAAAAGTCCGAGAATACTCGGTATAACAAAATATAATACACACTTTTACAAAATAATTGTTAAGTTAAGAGGTTAAAAGTAAGTGTAATTAATATAGGCGTAGTATTTGGTACACTCACAGTAAGTGGGTCCCTGACCCTAGTTTATTGTTGTATTGTGTACTAATTAAACTGATCGAATGTGTCGTTGAATCCAGCATTGGCTAGCCACTGCAGCCCTCAGGAGCTCGTGAAGGTGCTGAACGATCTGTTCGCCCGTTTCGACAAACTCTCCGCGGAGAATCATTGTCTCCGGATAAAATTGCTCGGCGATTGTTACTATTGCGTTTCCGGGCTGCCGACTGCCAGGAGCGATCATGCTCATTGCTGCGTGGAAATGGGCCTGCACATGATCAAAGCGATCCGGGACATACGATACACGACGAAGGTAATGTCTTCCACGTTTTTAATCCAAAAATCAGTGTTTTCTTGGCCGGGCCGGTAATTTTGCGGGCACGAATGACGTTCACGTAGGTCGACCTGAACATGAGAATAGGGATTCACAGCGGTTCGGTTCTGTGCGGTGTGCTGGGCCTTCGAAAATGGCAGTTCGACGTCTGGTCTTATGACGTGACACTGGCGAATCATCTCGAAAGCGGAGGTATTCCTGGGTAATTATTTTCTGATTAAATAAAACATACTTTCCTGTCGTCGTGCACTAGTTTCTTCGAAGTTATTATTCTATTGAATAACAGTGTGGGGGTACCAATTACTGTGCCAATATTAATTGTACTTATTTTTAAAGCATACTCAATATTAAAACAGAGATATTAATTCTTTTTTTAAATCAGTTAATATTGTAAATAAGTATAATCTACCTAACTCAGAAGGCAAAAATCAAGTTTAATTAAAATTTCGAAGCTTTCCCATTACTAGACCCATTAATAGAAACCAAATATAAAGTTGGGTTTTTCTTTAATAATTTTAATAGATTAAAAATATCGACACGCTTAAACTTCTATTAATCTTCTCACGATTTTGAATTTCAGCTACCCAGTTTTGTCATAAATGCATGAAATTCGCTATTCATTGCACCCCAACAAACAAATACCCGAGAAATACGAAAGGACCAACACCTTTTATATGAATTTTTTGAGATATGAAATACTATTGTCTACTGTGTTTCAGGAGGGTGCACATCTCGGAGGACACTCTGAACTGTCTGAACGACGTCTACGACGTGGAGCCGGGAAACGGGGTCGAGAGGGACAATTACTTGAAAGAGAGGAACGTGGTGACGTATTTGATCAAACAGGTGGAGCCGTTGCGATCGAGGAGGAGGTATTCCTCTCGGCCGAAAATATGGTCGGAGGAGGATGGTGGCAAGAGTAAAAAGAGCTTCAAATTGAACAATCCTTTGGCCGCGAACAGCAGCGCTCCGAATTCTTCGACGGAAGACGACATTGGCGTCGATTGGACGCCGGAAATCCCATTCGAAAACGTGCGTAACATTTCCGATTTTCAGCCTACCCCAATAACGTAATCGAACAATTCCGTTAGAGATTATGTTGCTCCCTGATACCATTCAAACATTGTTTCAATATAGTTGAATACCGCGACATCGGTCAGCAATTTAGAATCAGAATACCTGGAAGAAGAGAATGGAAGTGGAAAAGTTAAGATCGCGTCCCCGGCTGACAAGTTGAGAGCTGCCGGTCTCGAAACTGCAAGCAACAAGCGTATGCGATCGGCAAACATAAACGCCTGGACTTTGCGTTACAATGACGAAAGCCTAGAATCGAAGGTAACAATCATCGAACCTATCCTTCAAATAATTTTACGAATTTTCCTGACGAATTTCTGAAGCCCGTAACACCGATGTCGATGTGTTCTGTCGCAGTTCGGCCAATTGCGCGAGGACATGTTCAAATCGAACATGATCTGCTGCTTCGTCGTCTGGATATTCATCGCGATCTGCCAGGCCGTTATTTTACCCGAGTAAGCCAGATTGTTAAAATCCCAGCCCTCCTTTTTAAGTTGAAAATTAGCATTTTTCAATTATACTCGTAAGGGACATTACCCGTAGTCTCTCTTGATCTTGTAAAAGTCTTGCAACCCTTTTTAGAGGTCGCCTAAAAATGTCAATGACCGTAATCTTTTCTTTCCAGCTGTACAGTGCTCCTGTTATCCTTATTATTAACAACGCTGATCCTGGTGGCGTCGTCAATCTTGGTGATGGCGGAGGAATTCAAAAGCCTGCCGACGTATTTGCAACACGCCTCCTCGATGTTGGTGCACAACAAACGTCACAGAACAATCTTCATCTGCATTGTGATCAGTCTAATGGCCCTGACGTCGATCGTCGGGGTCCTCGCTTGTCCGACGTCGATCCGACGGTATCCCGAAGCTCTCGTCCTGGAGCAACAACAGTTGGTCACGCCAACCTTGAAGCCAGAACGTCTGGTAGCACCCACGGCTGGTCTTGATCAATTTATATTGACCTTTCTAGAGACAGCTCTTCAGGACGAATCGCCTGAAGACCGCGTTCCTGAAGAAAATCGAACCGATTTTCGCGGTTCCAACGACATAGGGGCGGAATTGACGGGGATCGATGGGGAAACTGGCCTGCCGAGGCATCGCAGAGGCAGAGACTTCTTCAGGTTTTATTAAACAATTCAATTTCGATACTACTCTTCCTATTTTTCATGTTTGTAACGGCTATTCATCTCTTTTTTAGGGAGATCTTTTTATTTTAACACGGTGACCACCGCGTTGACGACCGCTTCTTTATTTCATTCGGAGTTGTTAACAATTACTATTAATTACTTGATAAACAAGTTTGCACCTCACACTATAATTTAGTTGATTTTGGAATTAATAAACTGTTATTCAGGACAACTAATATTATGACAATCGTTCTTATGGCAAGGCAATATTGACCATCGCGGAAGTCAACGTGTTAATTACATATAATTGCTGAAAAGTGCATCAAGTTCAATTGAATAAACTTCATCGTCGTGTACGGACATTTTGAAAAGAAGGAATGGACAGTCTTATTAACAGGATGATTTGTTGCATCCAGGTTTGGCAGCGAAGAGGTCCACTCGAGGAAGATATTGTCAGCACCGGAAGTTCAAGCGGAAGCTCTGTACTCCCCAGACTACGACGAAGAACTTGTTATGGAGACAACCTGTGTACGACCAGAATACATAGTCTTCACATGGATTTTGTGCTTAATTGCACTCGCCTCTGCTCTAAAATTATACTATTTGGTGAAAACTGCGCTAGCCACCATCATCGTAGCGGTCTACGCCGTGTTGATCCTAGTGGTCTGCAAGGACTTCTTCACGATCCCTGATAAGGAGAAGAATTTGTGAGTTTCGAGTGATGTTACAATACATTTTTAAAATTAAATGTAACTGCGGATTTTACGCATTTATAATAAAATTGGGTATAATTTAAAGCAATGGACATTCAGTTTCAGTTTGCAGTTTCGGCTTGATAAGTTAATTAAAAAACGAAGGAATATTTGGCTTCTATGTCCTGCAATCGATGCAAACAGCTTTTATTCTGCATAAAGATCCGCAGTATAGTAATAAAACGAGACGGAGAAGGTACTCTTCTTTCATTTCGGTTTTTATTAGCGTTTCGAATTTTCAGAACGTCCATACCACTCTCAGCGCAGATGTTGACGTTTATGTGCGTGTTCCTCGTGATGGTCACATACCACGGCAGATTGGTGGAGGTAACGTCCAGATTGGATTTCCTCTGGAAGCAACAGGCCGAGAGAGAACTCAGCGACATGATCGAGTCGAGGCATAATAATATGCAACTGCTGAAGAACATTTTACCGGATCACGTGGCTCATCATTTCCTGACGCAGGAGCGAGCGCCAGAGGTATATTATAATTCAGAAAAACAAAGAGAAAAAAAGAAAAAAATCTCTTCTTTTTTCTCAGAAAGAAAAAAATTAATTACTCAATTAAATCACAAAGTTAATTTAAAAAAGAAGAAACATTGTTTAGCGATACTTCTTCCGGCAGCTGATCTGACAAATCAAACTTACTGAAAAAATCACTGTACAAATCGAATATCGAGTTTAGACAAATAATATTCCAGTGGAATTATAAAAACGATATTTTTACTATTAAATACACTAAATGTTAAATAGAGTTATTGACAATTTCCGCTTTCACAGGAGCTGTACTCTCAGTCTCGAGACAAAGTGGGCGTGATGTTCGCCAGCGTTCCCAATTTCACGGAGTTCTACTCGGAAGATGTGAACAAAGGGATGGAATGCATCCGACTGCTGAACGAAATCATAGGTGAAAATCCTTGCGGCAATTAACCCACTAAGTACAAAAATTTAAAAGTTAAATTAAATTTGAGCAAACAATCATCGTTACGATAAAATGATAAAATATCCCCATTTGAGGATGGTGGCGCTTGGAATGTATTTCGTTCTTTTTGTTTAGTGCAATTCATGTGCGTGACCCCAAATGGGGTCACGGTACGTAGTGGGTTAAGCACGTACTTGTGACAATTTCTGACTAATTTTCAAACAAATTGGGATCCTGAATTTTCAGCCGACTTCGACGAATTGCTCGACGAGAATCGTTTCCACTGCATCGAGAAGATCAAGACGGTCGGAGCGACTTACATGGCGGCTTCCGGTCTGAATCCTACCGAAAATGTAATGTCACTTTGTTGAGTTTACCTCTAATTTTTCCAAGTGATTTTTACGTTAATCTAATTTGAGATTATAATGTTTCTTCGACCAGGACAAACACAAGGATGACATGGAGCATCTCTGCCGATTAGTGGATTACGCAGTAGCCATGCGACTTCGCCTTGAGGACGTGAACATCCATTCGTTCAACAATTTCGATTTGAGGGTAGGAATCAGCTGTGGGCCGCTTGTCGGCGGCGTAATCGGTGCCAGGAAGCCTGTGTTCGATATTTGGGGGAACACCGTCAATTTGGCTTCGCGCATGGACTCCACCGGTGTCATGGGAAAGATTCAAGTTCCGCTTGAGATCGCCAGGGTAACTACTAAAATAAGTTTACACGTTCATTAATTCTTTGCAGTCTGATTATTTTTGCTTCTTTGAATGTTCAAATTCATGCACGAATACTTCCGGCTAAACACGTCGTTCGATCCTTCACAAGAATATAGAAAAATTGCATGGTTCCGTTGAAGAGATCGTCGATGACCTTCAAATCTCATAAAAAAATTGTTTCTATAGTTAGACGTGTCCTTCCCGGCAGGGTAACTTCGCCCTGAACAGATTTATGTTTTATTTTACGCACCCTATGTGGTAATATCATGTCGCAAGTATTTTTATAATTCCTTTCACTGTGCGAAATCAATTGTCTCGTTATACCTCCTGCAGAGAATTTCATTGCGTTCGAGAATAAATGCGACATTGATGATAAACGTGTAATTTGGAATATTTTTTAGGAACATATTTAAATTTCATAAAAATCGGAGATCAGTGGTACTTTCTAAGTAATTACCTTCTTATTTTTTGATAGTTTTTGGAGTCAAGAGGATATCAGACGCAGAAGAGAGGATTCATCGAAGTGAAAGGGAAAGGGACAATGGAGACGTACTTCGTCCTTGGAAAGGGAAGCATGCAGGAGCAGGGCTCGACGAAACACACGACAAGATGTCGAAGTCTCGCTGCTGTCGTGTATGGTGTCGTACAAGCTCGTCGCAAGCAAATGCGAGAGCTTCGAAGGACATAAGTCTAGTAATCGGTTTCTTTTTCTCGATTTGCTAGTGCCTAGATGCTCGAACGGTCCGTTTCTTCCGGAACAGAAGAAGAAGTAACAAAACAAATCAACAAGGAAAAGAAAAGGACAGCGAAGCTCGAGAGGCCTCGGTCGTCGAGGAGTGTAAACATAATACGGGTCGGGTGTATCGGTGTGAGACCACTACTGATCCAATCACAAAACTTCTTTATTTTTCATTATTTTTTTATGGGACTTTCACCAACAAATTCGCGGCATTTTTCTAACAAGAATGATACCGAGAATTCCGATGATATTTACTTGTGTAATGAATAGACTGCGGATTTTATGCATATATGACTAATATGGGTAGGCCTATTTTAAAACAGTAAAAACATTAGAAAAATTTGAAAGAAAATTTTCTGTTGCAATTCAGGTAGAAAATTTTTATTTTGCATAAACATCTGCAGTCTAGTAACGAACGATGGAAGTTTCGGACGCGAAGGACAGCCTATGGGAAAGAAAGAGCTTAGGCCTTTAAATTAAGAATTAAACTTCTTCATTATTGATTATTTTCTTATGAGACTTTCACCAATATATTTGTGTTTTTTTCTGATTGAAATGAAAGCAAACACGGTATGGTTCGGATCATATTTACACTAATTTTCCGTTAGTATAATTGATTGTATATTACACAAGTAAATAGCATGGGAATTATATCATATTTGGTACCGTTTTCATGAGAAAAATGCCACGAATATGTTGGTGAAAGTCCCGTAAAAAAATAATAAAAATGAAGATGTGTCTTTATTCGATTAGTAGTGGTCTCCTGATCTCACACTGATATGCCCGACCCGTGTTATGTTTACTCGACGACCGAGGCCTCTCGACCTTCTTGACCCCTTACAGGTTACGGGGTATGCGCCGCGGTAGTGAGGATACAGAGGAGTACAGTGGGAAGTACAGACTGTACCGAACTTTTGTCCTAATTATTATTGAACACATATGTGTGACTAGATCTGCCATTATCAATTTCTAACAGTAGGCACGGGTTGATTAACCGAATCGTTCAATAGGCTTAACAGAGTCTGACAATCGTGTGAGATCTAGTCGTCAATTAGGAACGCGTAATTATTGGCTACTCTTTCTAAGACATTTTTAAATTCTGCATTCGACGATCCTACTTTTTATTATCAAATTTGAATGATCCTTGATTTGATTGATTTCCTTCTTCTTACTGGGAAGCGAGAGTTCTGGGCCGTTTGAAGTACCTCACCCTCTAATTAAAATAAAATCTTCGTAAACGGTAAGGACTTGCAAACACATGTTAACCTTTAATAGTTTAATTTATCGAATGTCTGTTTCATACGTTAATTATTTTATTTTCTCTCTTGAAGTTATAACCCTTTCGGAGAACACTTTTCTATTCGACTTAATTAGCTATTAATCTTAATTGGTGTTGCCCACAATAATGCTACAAAATTGTTCCAATATTTTTATTTCACTGTATCGACGTTCGTTTTTTCACTGTGCTCAGTTTTTACAGAATTTATTCGTGAAATTCAAATTCAAATATCAATGGTACGTTTTCTCGATCATTTCGCCGAGGGTTGCAGTCAAGGGATTATTCAACAATTTAAAAAAGAAAAAGAAGAAAAGACGAAAAAGAGTATATATATTTGTATAGCAATTTAAGGGTTTATAGTCGGTGCGTTCGATTTAACTGTATCAAATTATTTCCTCCGATCTCGCGGTGTCGAATAAATATAAATGTAAAGCTCGATTGAGTAAGGTTCACCGAAATTGTATTTACATCTAGTCAAGCAATAATACCATCGTTGACCAAGTAACAAAGGGAAACAATAAAAAGCGCAAAAAAAAAAGAAAATGTAGACAATTTCCGTTTGTAAAGAAAGAGGGACTCCGAGACCGAAAGAATAAATTTCTTTTTAATACAACCGGATTACAGACGTTTCCTGTAAAACGAAGGTCGAAGGTCCTTCAATGCTTTCTTTGTTTACCCTTGACCCATCTTCACTTTCTTGTCAGCTCCTTCCATTTATTAATCGAAACACACAGTTTTCGTTTCGGAATACCTTTTCATTCAATGAACATCGTCAATTTTTTTTTGTGGGAAGTTGCATCTGAACTTTCAAAAGTTCCTCTGAAATTGATATTTTTGGCTTAAAGTTGATATTTCTCCGAGTACCCGAGGTATCCGAAGCGTCTATTTATCGTGAGGGAAATGCATTACGCATCCCCCAAACCCCCTGGGAGGGGTAGGGGGGTATATGGCCTCCCTGAGCTAATTGTAATTCAAATTACAAGTAATTGCAATTACTTAGCTTCAAGAAGTAATTGTAATTGAGAGCCTCAATTACTATTTTCATTAATAATGAAATACGCGGCGTTAAAATATGACGGAACGGAAGACATTGAAGCATCGAAGAAGAACATGAAAAGTCCTTTTAATAAAAACTGATTTATATATAATAAACATGCTACGTTTTTTTAATCTTCGAAAAAGTATGTATATTAATTAGTATTATACATTGCACAACCATACCGTTTGTAGTAGTTTCCGCGTAAGTATAGGAAAATTTAGTGAATAATCCTGAAATTGTTTACACAGTTTTATTTCCATTTCAAAATGCCTGAATTGTTATATTTACGTTCAGGAATCTTCAGAGGGATGTATCGACAGATAGAAATTTCCAGCTAGAGTACCACTACCCATTTGTTTATTAAGTATTTCATCCAGTTTTATTCGATGCTCGTTCGTAATACTGAGAAAAACGCTACGGAGGTTTTTACAATCTGTTAAATCGAGAGTTTTGTTTTTATATTACTTTACCGTAGAATGTAATATTGCTGTTTTTACAGAACATGCAGAAATTTATCATCGTACAACTGACTCCTTCATATTTTTTCAAAGTAATCAATTAATAGAAACAAACGGCTTTACTTACATCGCTAAAACCAAAAAGCGTGTATCTATAGAATTTCCCAGCCATTAAATACTGCGCTCTTTGTCCGTTTATCACGCAGAGTATCAAAGACTTTCTGTCACGGCTTGTAATCTGTGTCCAATCGATGTCGTAAAACGCATCGCCTATGTTCTGCGACTAAATGTCATAGTTATTTCAATATTAGTGTACAGTTTACAAAGATACTAGAGAAATATTAACAGTTAGACGTCTGCGGATATTTAAACAAAATCAAAATTTTGCGACACCAATTTCAAGAAACAAGAGCCAGATTTTATTAAATAAATAAATGCGAACCTCGTAAGTAAGCTGCTCGCCAATGTAAGAGTACAAATACAACCAGGCTGCCACGATGATGGTGTACAGAATAAAATTAACGGTAGCCACCATATCTTTTCCAAGCGTCTGCGTAATACAAAAGATATTCACTTAACATGCTTAACATTTTTACTACACTTAATACTAAAACATGTATATGCACACGAAAAAGTATATCCATTAGAATTTGGATTGAACATAATAACAAATAGAATTTTGACATCGTATGTTTCTATTTTTTTACGCAGGTAACGATAGCGTGTTCCTTTTGATAATTTGGGTCTACATTTTAGACCTTTCATTATTTTTTTTTGCAACGTATTAATGTATGTGCTTTAAGGAGATTCGATTACATACGATTAACACCACATACATAGAAATGCCCAATCTGAAGCTACAGTTCAGATACTCTATCAGAAGAAGATGTTGAAAACAGTCATTTAGAAAACCTGACATCCTGAAACACGCACAAATACAATTACTATATAAAACGAATCCGAACACAGCAGACCCCCTCCCAGTCCAAACTAATAGAGGGACAAAAGTGTTCGGATAACGGGACAATCACTTTCTAATACTAAATTTCATTCATTTAATCCTTTCGCTGTTCAATAAGATTTCGAAATTTTTGTCAAAAATTGTTCAAATTTTTTTATGACTTAAATTAGTTTCATTTAACCATGTACACATATCAACCTAAAGCTATTATCCGAACACTCATGGTTCACTAATCGGTACGGATGACGGAGGTTCGACTGTACCGTGAATGAAACAAGCAAATATGATCGAAATTGTGTCGTGTTTGGGGTCGTCTCAATCAGAAAAGTGTCACGAACATGCAGACAAACGTATCAGAAGAAAATCATTAGAAAGAAAAATGTTTTACCTTAGTTTCTATTCTTTTCCAGATTCGATTGTACCATCAGTAAGAGGTCAAGGAATATTGTCGGTACACGATATAAGTGACATCTCGGTCCCGAAGCATTGTCCCGTACCGTTCCCATCGAGCAATTAATCTAACAAGAATTTACGTACTCACTCCGTCAATTCCAAATGCTCGATCACTATCGTTCTCATCCTCTTTTGGAAATGCGCCGGTGATTCCGTGAGGAACATTCGAATACGTCTGGCCAACACCGACAATCTTGCGCAAACGTGCAACGTCGAGGTGACGATGAGACTAGCCTCGGCTGCATGGTACATCCCCACAAACGCAATCGGAAATTGGTAAATGTATATCAGAGTGTACATTTTAGCGTTGTATTGGTAGTCGAAAAACATGTGAGACCGAAATGGTAGCACGAAGGGACGCGTGTTGTTCTCCTCATCTGTAACAATGTTGATACTCGAAAAAACACGATTCTTTCATCGACACCGACTACAGATCGTAAAACAAAGGGGAACAGTAGAAAGATTCGAATAATTAACACTAGAATCACCGTGCCCTTCAAAATGATGGATTTCAGATTTTTTCTTTTGCGCAAAGTTATAGAAATATTTTCCTGAGAAAGTTTCTGTGTTACCATAAGAATCTTATGAAACCTGAATAAATTCAATTCTGCAGTTTTCATAAAGGAATATGCATAAGTCTCGTTTAGGGCTCGTAAGTGGCTCCTGTTTGATGAACAAAAATCGGATTTGATGTCAAAATCCATAGAATAATTATACAACAAGGGGTCGAAAGAAATATTTATCACTGGTTAAAGATTACCTGTGCGAGAATGGATCAGCAGCCCTATCAAGGGACGAACGTATATCATGTATGCGATGATGAACGCAAATACCGACACGTATTTGCCGAAATAAACGGAGATGATGTTGTACTTTCGGTACAGTCGCTTCTCCTCGTCGTCCTTGAAGAACATCGTGTTCTGTATGTTTCGTTGGATATTCTCGACCACCACGATTAGCTTTTTGTTCGTTCGGATTAGAACAAGCGAGAACAGTACCGACGTCGCGAGAGGCAATTCCGTCGCGGTCGCGAGCAACGCTTGGAAATCGTGCAGGGTATCGTACAAGTCCCAAAGTTGCATCGTCACCAGATGGAAAAAATATAATATTATCAGCTTGAACAGCTTCGGGCTGTATTGCTGCGGCAACACACCGCCGACTGCGAATATTCGTTGACAGTACACGAGGGAGTCTTTGATTTCGATCGAGTCGCTGCTCTGCAACATTTTCGACGAACCGATTTCCACGCGTCAGAAGCGCAACGTAATGTTTCACTTACCAGCGACGATCTAGTCTTTCAATCTTTTAAAAGTCTTTGAAAATTATTTTTGCATTTTTTTTAAATATCTCTTGAAATATCTCCGAAACTAGTACGCGGATAAAAAACAGTATCCTAAGAAAATTGCTGGTCTTTCTACGTACAATAAGATCTCATAATAAAAAATATAGGTTTCTATTTGAAAAAACATAGTTGACCTTCAAATGACCTTGAAAACATCAGCCAAATAAAAAACTGATACTGCCCCCCTCTTTTCCTCTCGAAATCCTTGGTCACGTGCTTTACACTTTGACTTTCTACGCTATGACTTTCTTCTAAACTCTTCTGCTAAATTGTTTGAATATTTCATAAAAGAGGTAGGTTGCATTTGATAAAACATTTTAACAATAAAGGTGAGTAATGAAACAAATGTCGGTCGCGAGCGTGTTTCGTTTTTGTTAGGTATAGACGTGAAAGAGTCTAGCTTCTGGTAGGTAAAGGGTTAACATTAACACTGTCACGTACGAAACGCTTGTACGCCAAATTTTCATTTGCACGGTTCATTGGCAGCACAGGGCGAACAACATTTTCAAGATTTGATCTTTCCTTACTCGAATCTCTTCAAATTTGTTGAATAGAGTTTTTGAGAACGAAATTTTGAAAAATCACTTCTTGGCCTCCAAACTGAACGTGGACCCTTCAAAAAATATTATTTTACGACTCAGGTTGATCGAAACAAGTGTTTCGTACGGAACGACCGATAGCAAATCAGACCGTGTCCCTTACTGTCATCACGATACTATTCTTGATGTTGAAACTGAAACGACAGCGGAGTGGCAACTGTTTTTTTATGCAGTTGCAAGCAACCAGTGGACACCGTCGCACATGACAGGTAAATTCGAACAAGAACTAAAACCGAGTAAAATCGCAACTGTACCTCTGGCGAAGGTAATTATAGAGAGGCCTCGCGGGACTTCGACCATTTTTTATTTGTCTGTCGTATTGCTTCGTGCGCGTGATTACTTGTAATAGAGACGTTGCTGCAGGGGTCAGTTATCACAATTGTACCAGTAATTGCTGCACGAGCATTGAGTTACCCTGCATCGTTCTTTTAATATTGAAAAGCAGAATTATTAATCATACGTGGTAGAAGAATCGTGCGCGATCGATAAGCCCGCAGCTGAATTTTGTGAGCTCCAAGCAGTACGAACTTCTCTCGACGGCGAAGGTACATACTAGGTTGATGTATATGAAATGTCCGATTTTAGTTGCAAGTATTATGAAGCGTTATAGGTACAGTAATTGGGTCCCTTACCCTAAATGGAGGAAATGTAGATGCGAAGAGAACGGATAACTGTTTGGAGTAAATTCTAACAATTATTGAAATTGAAGCAAGGTGAGTCGGAACAAATATGTGAATTACTGGAATAAAATGATCTACCTTCGACTACCGAAGGTCGTTTAGCTTGCGGTAGTCCAAAGATTCTCCAATATTGTTATTACAATTTTACGTTCCACGCTGCTTTCTGCTGCGATCGGCCATGCTTGCAAGTCCCAGACTGATCGGTTGCAATAACACTGTCCAACACCAAAATTGTTTTGCAATACCTGTTGGGTCATTCTTATACACTTTGTCATTCTAAAACCAAATCCGAAAGTAGAATTCCTCTATCACGCAACGTTTTCGAAAAATATTGGTTTTTGTAAAAATGCACGATTTTGATAAAAAATGACGTATTACGCAAAAACTAAACACGCGAGAACGTTCAAATTTGGGTCAAGAGATAGAGGGGACTCTCCTCTACATATTCATATAGTCAATTATATTTTTATGTACTTCCTAATAGTTGTAAATGGTTGTTAAAGTTTGAAAATGTGCCGACGCGGGTACTTTGTGCTGCAACTTCTAACGAATATGGAACCTCGCGTAATAACTGTCTTGGCGAATATCTTATTCGAACCTTCGAATAACGAATAAAAATTTTTTTATATTTTGCTACATAATGCACATATGATTTATATAACAATATAATATTTATATAATAATTATTGTTCAAAGCAATGTAGTTAATTAATAATAGGAACAAAATGATGTTATCCTATAACAATAACAATACTGTTCTGAACAATGAATCTATTCGCGTATACATTACATTTATGAAGTACATATTAATATTTGGTTGTTTACAACACTTCGAATTTTGCAGTTAAACATATTCTTTATTGTACGTACAGTTTCATTCATTTGTTATTTATAACCAACATAAAGTTTAACTAATAATTATCGAAATTAGTATTTGAAATCGTTCGCGAGACTGCAGTGACTATATATATAGCTATTTTTAATTTTAATTCCTACCTCTAACGACGCTGTCAGCAGATTTTAGTTCCAGTTGGTAATACAGGATGTGACACGAAAATGGTAATGTTGTTACGTGACCCTACAAATGTGGGACACGAAAATGCATTGGATGTTAGGTCTATCCTATACCTCGTCTGTGATACAACTACGTTCTGAGTCAATAGTGAAATAGATTGACATCTCGCAAAAAACTATCAACTACATAATTATTGATTAATTAATTCTTAACTCTTTCGAATTTCACAATCAATATTAATTGATATTTTACATGATTCTTTAAAGCTAAAATTTATGTTGTTTAAATGAAATATACATGGAAATATATAGTAAATTTCAATTTAATTTCTTTTTCAAGTTCAGTTACAAAAGATATTCAAAATGGATGCGTATTAATAGTGTTAAAAAATTGTAGAAATGCGAATAATTATACGTATGGAGAAATGTTATTTACGTTCAAGATTTATGAAAATTGTATTTCTATAATTTAGAAACGTGGTATCTATATTTATTAATATTGTATTGATAAAGATAATTGTAGATATATAACATAATGACATCAAATTAAAAAATATAATTTGAACATATAGTCATAACATCAGATATGTACATAACTCGACAATCATTTGTATTTGACCAGATTTGATAATTTTTGTGGATGTAGTTCCAACATTTATCGTTCATCAGCGTAGAGGGCGTAAGAAAACCAGTTGTTTACATGTGAGACACGAAACCGCATATGGTGATTGGTGTATTCCTATACCTCGTCTGTGGTGAGCACTCTCCTATCCTCTCTGATATCACCTCCAGGTGACTCTGCAATGGTTTTCACGTAAATGTCAATTTCAAACAAAGCCTTTATTGTTTTTATTAAATATTCCCTTTTCCATATAATTGATAATGTCCAGCACCAAGAGAGAACACACAGAAAGCGATAATGAAGACGATTGGGTTGGACCATTGCCTTCAGAAGCTGCACCACAGAAAAAACAGAAAGGTTTACACGCATAATCTCTTTTATAATGTGTATTATTTTACATAAAAGTGATGAATAAAATCATATCTAACGCCTATGTCTTTTATTTGATCTTTTATAAGTATTATTTTCGTTTTTAATCTTGAAATTGCACGTAGTTTATATTCGAAAACAAGATTTGAGGTTATATTATGATCTAATGTTATCACAACCCTCATGATCATTTGGAATGAATAACTGCACGTATTTAATTTTTTGTGAATATGCTTCAATAAACATTGATAATGCAATGCTGGTTAATGTAATTTTGCAGTTTTGGAGTATGAGCAAGTGTACATAGAGAATTTACCCTACTGTGAATGTTACGAAAAATCTTACATGCATAGGGATGTGATTACTCACATTCTAGTCACGAAGTTAGTATATTGTAGTTTTATTTTTGATTGTTACAAAATGTATAATGTCATATTTATTTTTGTCTATTTTTGCAGGTCAAATTTTGTGATAACGGCTAGTTGCGATGGACATGTTAAATTCTGGAAGAAGCAAGAGGAACTCATTGAATTTGTTAAACATTTTCGTGCCCATTTAATGGCTATTCAATCAATGGCAGCCAGCTGTAACGGTGTTCATGCATGTACAGTTAGTTTAGATAAAACAATCAAGATTTTTGATGTAATCAATTTTGGTAAATATATCTACCATTCTAATCTGACATTCCGATGCACACCCGTTTAATTAATTGAATTTCTGTTGAAGATATGATTAATATGATCAAAATGGACTTTATACCTCTGTGTTCTGAATGGATATATTCTGCGGGAGATGCAATATCTGCTCTAGCAGTCTCAGCACAAGAATCAAACAAAATTTTCGTTTATGATGGACAAGGAACTGGAATACCATTGCATGTCTTTGAAAGATTACACACTAAGCCAGTCGTTGCAATGAAGGTAATACAAATTAGTCTGCTTATTTGCAGAATAGTACTGTTAATTACATTAATTTATTTATTTGTAATATAATCCTACTAATCATATTAATCTATTTATTTGTAGTACAATTCTGCTTTCGAAACGTGCATTTCTGTGGACAAAGCAGGAATTTTAGAATATTGGACAGGGCCTAAAATGGAATACAAGTTTCCCAAATGTGTTACGTTTGAGTCAAAGTTGGACACAGATTTGTTTGAATTTGCAAAAAACAAGACTTATCCATGTGGTTTAGCCGTATCCCCAGATGGCAAAAAATTTGCTTCTCTGAGTGGAGATAGGAAGGTCAGAGTGTTCAATTTTCGCACTGGAAAATTGTACAGGGTGTTCGACGAAACGCTGCAGAGATTTACAGAGTTGCAGCAAATGACACAGCAATTGCCAAATATGGAATTTGGTAGAAGGTATAATGTTTATTAAGAAAATGAATTTATCTATGTATACTTAATCTAACTGTCCTTGTGTAATTTTTAGGATGGCAGTTGAAAGAGAGTTGGACAAAACAGAAACTAACTTGGGTAACATAGTGTTCGATGAATCTGGTTACATGATTTTGTACAGCACAATGTTAGGAATAAAAATTGTAAATTTGTATACGAATCGGTGCGTTAGGATCATGGGGAAGCCTGAAAATATTCGGCCCATGCAGTTAGCCCTATTCCAGGTGTTTATATGAACATAAATATTAAAAAGTTTGTTCGCGATTTTGGATTAAAATGCAACAAGGGAATCGGGCCACGAACTTTTGCGCTGACCTAATACATACAACATTCGTAAACCTTTGCAATTGTCAATGTAATAATTTTGATATATTTCTAAAATACAAAGGGAAAGGCGAGGAGAACAACAGCAGCTGTGACCGTAGAAATGGAAGCATCAGAGAATCCTACGTTGGAACTGAACCGTCCTGATCCCACTCTGTTCTGCACAGCTCACAAAAAGAATAGATTTTACATGTTCACAAGACGGGAACCGGAAGACACAAAAAGTCAAGAGTGCGACAGAGATGTCTTCAATGAGAGACCGTCGAAGGAAGATATTATATCTTCTACAGAGGCTACCAACATGCAAAAGATTTTCGATACCGCCATTATTCACACAACACTCGGGGACATTCACGTGAATCTCTTCGGCAAAGACGTTCCAAAGACAGTAGAAAATTTCTGCGTTCATTCGAAGAACGGCTACTACAATGGACACGTGTTCCATAGAGTAATCAAAGGGTTCATGATCCAAACAGGTGACCCCACCGGAACTGGTACGGGTGGGGAAAGTATATGGGGAGGGGAATTCGAGGATGAATTTAGACCCCATTTGAAGCACGATAGACCGTATACTTTGAGCATGGCGAACGCGGGACCAAACACGAATGGGAGTCAGTTTTTTATTACTTTAACACCAACTGTAAGTTATTTATTTATTATTAATTTAAAAGTGAGTCGGTAACGCGGGATGTCATTTCATTAATTTTTTCAGCCTTGGTTGGACAACAAACACACAGTATTCGGTAGGATAGTAAAAGGCATGGAGGTTGTACAAAATATCAGCCAGGTGAAAACGAACCCAAAAACGGATAAACCTTACGACGACATTCGGATAGTCAGTGTCAGTGTAAAATAATAATATTATACAATAAAAATGTGTAATATATTTTTATATATTTCTGTCTTTGTGATATTCGTTCACCTTCCAGTTGAACACTATTCAGGGTCTTTGCTTCTTTGGTATAAAACGCCTCTTACGAAGTTGTATGTGCTTGTCAAACATGTAAAGGCGTTTACGGCAAATAAGTTGTAATTCTTTGGTACAATTATGAATGAATATCTGTAGAAAAATTGGTTAATGTTAACAATTGGTTTCCTTAATTTAATTGTTTTTCATTGAGGAATTTATTGTGCATTGTATGTAGTTCTTATATACCTGGACCAAATAGCGCCTGTCATCATAAGACTCGCCGTTTGACTTAGGGAAATTGTGTTTGCGGGTCGATTAATGTCTCCTATACCCGCTACCACCAAACCCCATTTAAAAGTTGGGGCCCAAAAGAATACAGTCGTCGGACCTAGGTTTATTTATGTTAAATGAAATGTTTGAAAACGTTGATCATTATTCATTGAAAATGCTTACCAACCTGCAGGATGTAAAAAGACAGTACGCAATTTTTGCGGTAGAAAAAAAGATATTTTATACATAAGTTTCTGATAAGTACTTTCTTTTTTTGGCCTATGCATGGCAGACCAATAATTGCTGCTTTCAAATATTCATAATTTTAGCTATTTACTGTAATCTGTTCGCGAATGATTCAATTAATCATTTGTAATTATCGCGAATCGTAAAATAAGCTTGCCAATTGTTATTAAAAATATTACCTATGACATTTCTGGCTAATGATAATTCTTTCACGATGTTTGCGATTCGATTATGTTTCGTTTCTCCAAATTATGCGCTGTCGCGCGTCTCCAATCTCACAAAAATAACTAAAAAAAAATTCAAAATTAATTAAAGTGAAACCTTAGTCAAATTTTCGAATATTGAAGCGCAAGATAACGGTTATTGGAATTCAAAATGGGTTGCAATGGCCAGAATAAGGCTTCGTGTTGGAACGACATGGAGGAATTGAAGTACTTGATGTGTGCCATCGAGTGTTGGTATGTTCAATGTTACAATTATTTTTACACATACATATTTTACATTTTAGTTGCATTGTTGTTCTTGCATTTTTTCTTAGTCAATGCCCAAAAATACCACCACCACCCGTGTGTACGATGTTACTGCCACCAAGGATTGAAGAGCTACCTCCTTACATCCCTCCTCCGGGCCCTTGTTGTCCTCCACCCCCTTGTTGTCCACCACCGAAGCCGTGCCTTCCTTTATGCATTGGTCCTTTTCCTGCACCTCCTTTGAAATGCCCTCCATGTCCCCCAAAACCCTGTTGTCCACCATGTTGTCCTCTACCTTGTTATCCAGGTAAGTTCACATTATATTAGGGTAAGGGACCCAAATACTGTGCCCATATTAATATACTTATTTTTAAAGCACAATGAATATTAAAAGAGAGATGTTAATTTTTTTTTCCTTAAAATCAGTTAATATATATGTTACATAATCGCTTTTCTAAGATTAATTACGCTTTAAAAATAAGTATCATTATTATAGGCACAGTAATTGGTATCCCCACAGTAACAATTCGGTCGATTTTTAAACGATCCTTGAATTTTCTACTAATTTATACCTCCTTGGAATGTAGTCCATAATAATTTTTACATCCAAGCGTTGCAAATGACAAATTGTTGTACATATTATTGATTTTTTTAATAGGTCCGTACTGTTAGACATCGTTGAAGCTAACCGAAGATTGTTACACAAGTAAGTAGTATTTGATTGTTCAACGAAAGCTTTGAAGAAGCACAAAGGATTATTGTATAATAATTTTTTTATTTATTTCCATTCCAGGACTACCCGATTTTGTTGAAACGTGCGATCGATATACCAATTTGGAGAAATAACCGTGTAAATGAAATGAGATTGATGTTGCTTGTGAATATTGGTCCGAAAAATATAAACAACGAACAGCCTGTGAAAAGTACAAAATGGTACAAGCACAAAAGACAAAATTATTTTACACAAGAAGTTTATTTGGATTCGATACGGTCCCTTCGGTCTGCCCTTAAAGTAACACTTATTCCTTAATGGATCGATTCGATAAAGAATCCTCTAATCGCTTAAACTGTTAAGCCTAGCTTCGATAAATTTAAAAGATCTTATACAATAGAAGAGTGACTAATATTTTACAATTAAATTATCACGCTCTTCGCGAACGAAGATCATACCCTTGCACTGGAAAACGTATTAAAAGGCCGGAAAACAGGAGTTCGCAAATAATTCGCGATCAATTACCAATGAATTCGCAATCACGTATATGCATCGTTATCTTTCGTTGGTCGTCGTGAAAATAGAATAGTCGTTCTTATTCCTTCAACGGACTAAAAAGGGGAACTCATTGTTAATTAATCGACATTCGATGCTTGTAAATATTCTTTTTCTTTGGGTTCACTATAGGGTACGAGACCCGATTACTGTGGGGGTACCAATTACTGTGCCTATATTAATTATACTTATTTTTAAAACATAACGAATATTAAAAGAAAGATATTACATTTTTTTTCATTAAAATCAGTTAATATCTTATATGTCTTACTTTTAATATTCATTATGCTTTAAAAATAAGTATAATTAACATAAGCACGAGAATTGGTACCCTCGCAGTAATTGGGTCCATTACCCTACGCTGTATAGGTCCGTGTGAATTTTACATTCTACGTATAACAAACTAGAAATGAAATTACGAAGCTAGTAATTAGCGGTTCAATAATTTTAGAAGTAGATGCTTACAATAAATAAAAATAGTGTTAGATACGGTTAATCCTTTGCGGACGAATGAAGCCATATTGGCGACACGAGGCCCAAACATCTAAATCCTAAAGTTCCAAACAAATAATTTAATTATTCAACTACTTAAGATCTTAATTAATAATCTAGCCGCCCGAAGAAAGTATTTGAAAAAATCCTCGTCCGCAAGGGGTTAATTTATGTTAACGTCTTTCGAAAGACTTACGACACAACACCCCCTCTATACACAGGGTGCCGATAAATGAAATATAAACTATCAAATAACATCGTATCTGCAGATACTTAATTATTATCTAAAAAATTACGAACATACTCGGTAAAATGTTTCACTTGAACGTTACCGGAGTTCAATATTTCCCTGCAGCAAACACGTCGATGTTTAATTTGAGGCTCTCTTGCGTGCAAATGGCGAGCAGAAATTCAACCTCGAAATTTAAATTAAAAACAGGAAGGGAACGATCGTGACGATATATCGATCGAAATCAATTTTCGCGGACGAGAAACCGGAAAGACAGAATACCGTGATTACGTGACCGGAATTCTTCTTAACAAGGATTCAATGCGAGGAAACGTTCTCAAGGAGAGAGCTCGAGGGCCAAGTCGTCTGCAAATAATCAAGATTATTTCGAGCAAGAGGAAAGAGCACGGAAATTTCAATTGCGAACCTCTCCCCGCTGTGTACTTTGCTCCGGTGGCCTTCAAAAACTGCCGAGCTACATTTAAATTGTTTTGACGGGAATTCAACAAATTCCGTCGATTGTTCAATTTAGCTCGCACAATTGTTCCTACACAATACCGTCCCTCCTTACATTCACTAATGAAAAGGAAATGATTTTTGCAAAGTCGTTTTCGCCATAAATTGAAAAAAAAAATTAATGATCCTTGAGCTATTCTGTGAGAAATTAATGTTCGGAGCGATTCTCGATGATGGAAATTATTGATTATATACTAAATTGTTGATCGTACTTCTCTACCGTCGCTAAGCGTTAATCGTACAATTTTAAAATATTTTTCGCAGCGTTTCAATATACCGCTCGAGGCTGTTCAACGACAAGCCCGAAATTCGCGTGTCGTTACTTGGGACCGACGTTTCTCGTTCGATTCGACGGAAAATGTCTCGAAGGATATCGTCTGTGAATTTACAAAACGGTACGTTTGCTTTCCTCCAATTTCACTTCTTCTTAAAACTCGTCGTTTCAGGGAAATGCTTTACGACATTCGCCTCCCGTCAGTATCTCCGATCCTCTCCTAAAAGTATTCCTCCGTTCCAAGAAAAATATTTTCTTCTCTTTCTGCGAGATCACTTCCGGAAATATCTTTTTTCGACGCCGCATATGTCGCCAGACGAAGAAACTTATGTATTTATTTACGATCTCTTTGTCGCGATTTCGTTCTACAGTAGGACCTCCATCATCCTGGTTTTCGTTGTCTAAACGATTCATTGCACCATAATATTGAATTTAAATCCGTAATAAGGTAAGGAACCCAATCACTGTGCCTATATTAATTATATCTATTTTTAAAGCGTGATGAATCTTCGAAAAGAGTTATGTAACATACATATTAACTGATTTAAAAAAATTAATATTTCTCTTTTAAAAGTAATTGGGCCCCTCACCCTAGTGAAAAGTAAAATCTTTTTAAAAGTCCTTTAATGTCACGAATAAAATATACAATTTTAGAAGAAGTTATTCGAGAATATTGTTGTATAACCTGCACAGATTTTTACTCTTAACAAATTGACCTGAACAATTTCGAAAACAACTTGGGCGTTTTAATTATATTAATTGGTACGTGTCTAATTGTATTACGAATGTTGGCCGTTCTACTGTACATACGTAGTTATATTTCACGCGCACAGTAGTCGAGACACACTATTGTCACACATAAAGAGAAGAGATTATACAAAAATCATCTTTAACGAAAATGATTGATAAAACAACATGATATTCTTTAAAATAAATTAAGATTAGCAGCGTAGAAAAATAATTGAGCACATTAAAATGGCGTCGACTATTAGCATCGACTTGCAACGTGTACTATTCAAGTAATCGTAGCACAAAAATATTTCTTAAACAAACCGGAGCTAAAAAAATTCAGACAACAATCTGTGCACATTCTTCTTCTATAAATGTCGCCGCGGCGAAACAATTGGAAACGAACATTCTCCAAACAAGAACGAAAGTAAGTAACGCTTTATGTGCCGATAACAATAACGGAACTTCCCTTCAGAGTTTCTTTCGGAAACGTTAGAGAATGAAGAGATTCTCGCAGCTCTTCGTTTTCCTTTTAAATCCCAGCAGGTGCTTCAAGATCCTCCTGCGATGCTTGCTCCTCCTCCGTCTGGTCGCTTGATCTCGATCCCGTTGCGGATTCAGCTTGATTTGTGCCAAAATGCCTACCAACAGCTCGTCCACGTGGTGCGCCAGCCCCGAGGAAGTTTCAATGAATTTGCAACCGCAATTGTTCGCCAAACGCCGACCAGCTGCGGGAACATCCAATAGAAAATTTGTCAGACAACTCCGACCACTGTTCGCAAATTCTACCGTGCTCGCATTTGTTTTGGGCATTTATTAGGGCAAACTTGTACCGGGCCATATCGGTCACATATGATAGTGATTTTTGACTAGGTTCAGACATTCATTTTTATTGTGACATATCCGGATAAACTCTTTATTAACACGTTGACTGCCAGGCGCATTTTCCATGGTTTGCCCAAGGCGCCAACGTGAATTTTTCATTATGCGATGCATATTATGTTGAAATATTATTTGCAGCAAATAATAAAATTATTTTTGTATGTTCTATATTGCATTAATTTCTTCAAACCATTATAGTAACAATGGTATTATTGAAAAATGTATCAGTATCAATATTTACACTAATTATGTACTTTTATCATTTGCTGCGTTGCCGGTCACCGGTGGCCCCCACGGCGCTGTAGCCAAGTCGAGTGCCGGTCACCGGTGACCCCCACGGCAGTCAACGTGTTAAGATCTTTAGAATTCAAAAGGGTCAAAACAGCATATAATACATTTAAAATTTCTAGTTTCGCTTTCATTAATTAAATTACCCTGATTTAGTAAGAATCTCTGGGAATGATATTTGGCACTTAACGTGTTAAGCAATTTTATTACCACTCGCCATTGAGGCCCCAATGAATGTCTGCCATAAAAATATGCAATTTCTTGCCAGGCCTCAATTATGCTGGAATTTCAGCACCCTACTCGATTTCGCGGAAGTTGAAGTCATTAATCAATTAATTCCACCGATAATGGGTTTCGCCGACGTAAACGTCGCACGATAATCGAGTTAATTCTTTCCGAATTTCTCGGGCTAACTTGAATTTGTTTACTACGTTGTTTTCGTGGTTGCTAATAATAAGCTTCGTTCATCCGGAAGCTTTTTCTACCTCTATTTTTAGCCGCGTACCGTAGCGATTTGTTTCCGTGTCGAACTAAAACAAGGCAAGCCGGCGTATCTAATAATAAATATATAAACAAAGGAACGAAGTCTGAACGCGGAGATCGAGGAGGGACAGATTTGGGGTAATGCCACTCGAAAGAGGTCTCTCGACGGAAATCGATTTTATAGAACGAAGGTATTGGGTCGTGCAATAAGTTCGCTCGGATTTCGACAATATGTAGGGTAGTCGTGGGAGGCAAGTGGAATCGGAAAGTGAACAGACCTCGGCAGTGCATCATTATGTGCTCATACTCCCTTAGTCGCCGCAATTACACCGAATTTTCCGCCGGACGAGACAATAGGCGCAAAACAAAACGTAAATCCTCTACCTCACGGGGTTCCGCTGTCCAACTTTTTGTTAGAAAATTATTAGAAGTTTGCTCGACTGTTTTTTACTTATTATTAACGCTCAGCTCTCAACTTTTCTAGTGCAGTTTCTTCTTAGAAAGAAATTTTGTTCGAACTACAAAAACTTGGACATGCTTCTCTATTTATCTGCTTCCATTTTCTTTGATGGTTTGCTCTACTCTAAAGTAAATAAAATTATTATGAAAATAACAGTCCCGAAATCATATTAAAACCATCTCCACCAAGATGAACAAATTTCCTGGATTAATCATGTGAAGAGCGTATCTTCTTTGTAACAAATTTAAAAATTTGCGAAAAATACTGACAAACTATGCATCTTTATGGAAAATAAACATTGTCTGCATCATTTGTAACAAACAGGAGCCAAATAAAATTGCCGTTTTTGCTTCGATAATTCTAAGATGAAAATAATAGATTTTTAAATTTCACTGTTTTATATTTTGTCTATTCAGTTTTGTTAGAAATGTACAAAATTCGCTGCTGATAAATACCATTAGAAAATTTCTTTTAAATTGGAAATGAAATTTCTCGTTCGTCTGGGTAGATAGTTTAATTGTTTCTAAAATAGATTGGAGAGCACGAGCAAAGAGAGAAACCCATTCCAAGGGAAGATTAAATAGATGGGACGTCCCCGACGTGTTCAAGAGGACGACAAAAGGAAAAATGGCAGTGTCCGGTCGCGCAATCGAAAGAGAGAGAGAGATTGGCAAGTGCTTGCGTTAAGGCATCTACACGCTTACAGACATTTTATGCAGACATCAACCCACATTCAAGGTCTTCGAATGCCATGGATCGCCTCGCGTATCTCCGCAGACGACCGTCCGTAGATTATCTGCGGACTAGTCGGGTCTTCTGTCTTCCATTGGAACGGAAAACGAGAAACGGTTCGTAACAGAGAGTCTCGTCAGTTCGGTTGCGGTCGCACGATCATGTTGCTACTGAGTTTTGTTGTTCTATCGGAGGCTCGTAAACAAACCAGTGTTTGCGGATCACGGAAAATTACGAAAAGAAATTAGGAAAATTGTAGAATCACTTTTTTTCCATTGGTACGAAGCTCTGAACCTTTCTGGCTTATTCTTTTAACTCCAAAATTAATTCTCAAAGGATTTTACTTCGATGGAATGTGACAATTCTCCTATGATTGCTTTAAACCAGTGAACTCCTAACATTGAAACTCGAATTTTCGGCATTGTCTCGCCAAAATCTACAGAATTGCATAAAAAGACGTTTCAAATTTCTGGTTTCGTGAGGTGAAGTTTACTCAAAATAGCAATTTTTAAGTCTAGTCACTTTCGTAGATTAACCCTTAACGGTCCGGAAGTATTTCAAGTTTACTTCTCACCAGGTCCAAGCTATTTTTCATACGAAGAAAGACTGAGGACTCAACATTTTTACATCAAGTATAGAAAGGAAAATATTTATTTTGATCCTGATCCAGTAAGTAAAAGTGCCATGCCGCTTATATGGCGGCATTGGTCCGTTAATGGTTAACATTCAGCCTATTTAGTAGTATCTTTCTTTTAGCAGAAGATTGAAATAACATTAACATTTTTATAAGAAACCTTACATATCACCCAAAGTTCCTAAAACTCAAAAAATAAGATACCCCAGTCCGCTTTACCCAACGTAGTCCTAATATTTTGTATTTAAAACTGTGATGCCACAAATGGAACATAATTTGTTACTTTAAAATGGATTAATAGAGCCAAGTGAACATCTCCAGTCAATGTAAAAAATTCCCGTCTTTATGGCAGCATCAGGAAGATGGCTCTCGGCCGTATCTCGGTGGCCAGAAATCGTCTGGTAAGATATCAGCTATAGTAGCAGTCGAACATGCTGTTGTGCCATTGGTAGCAACATGGTCGACCCGACAAGACTCGAGACGTTATAATACCCGGGATAGGTAAGGGGTCTTGATATTCTATGCTGTTCTATGGAAAACATGACGCAACCGTTCGTCCACAATGTTCGCGGATTCTGCGGACCGTCTGTATAGAACGTCTGCAAGGCTCTGTGTGCGGCTTTACTCACCGACCGACGAGACCTCCCGCTTTCGCTCGAGGTCGACCTTGTTCCCGACGAGAATCACCCCGTGGCTGGCCATGTAATCGCTCTTCCACAAATACAGCAGGGTCTCCTCGGCCACCTTCAAGCTCAGTCGGTCCACCACAGAGTAAACCACCACGTAAACGTCGGGGTTGTACGTCGAACAGAATGTCTCCACCTGGATTGGATAAGGAAATTAATGTCGCTTCAGGCCGGAAGTCACCGGGTGCCGTCCATCTTCGGCTTTGAAGATTTTTCACTTCGCGATTAACACTATCGAGTAGATTGAATTCGGGTTTCTTACTGTACTTCTTTTGAATTGGAAGAGTGTGTTTATTGAGGTTTCAGTGGCTTCCATCTTCGCGATTATTATCATTGGAAGCAGAGCTAGATAAATAATTTACCGAGTATTTTATTAATATTTTACTAAATTATCACTTTGTCATTAACACTGGAAGCCATCGAATTGACTAAATTTCACTTGCTTAAGTAAACTATAAAATGTGTTTATTGAGACTTTAATAGCAGGATTTTCTCCTGGTAGATTTGACGGGAAATAAATTGATATTAATGTACAGCAATTTGTTATTTTACGAAAGACCGAAGCAAAGAAATATTTAGAACGTAGCCTGCATTATACAGGTCTTAAGAAACGTGTCTGTGCTTTTTGTTCAAGTTTAAGTACAAATTAAAGTCTTGAGACGTTTATATAAAATTTTGTAACTAATTTTGCATATCAGAACGATACTTTTTACTCGGAAAAGTACAGTTTCCATAGAAATCAACATTTGTGGTCCCCTTTTATATTTAACTGCTTATCGGAAGGGTGGAAACAACCCTCAAACTTTGGGGGTGAGAAACGACCTCGTCGAACAGCTCTGAAACTTTTAAGCTTTTGTGAACGCGGCAAATGGAAAAATTCTGTATCCTTTGAGAAGGGATTCAGGCAAATCCCACGGAACGTTGTTTAAATAATGCAGTAAGAAACGAAATTTGTTGATATTTATACTTGAAATGGAATATTTAATCACGGGTTACGCTTCAACAATGGATTCGTTGGTTTTATTATAATCTAGATGAATATACGCGAGAGAAGGTCAAAAAGTTTCATAACATTTCTCCGTACAACCCCGCATTTTCGAAAAAATATAATTTAGTAATTGTTCATGGGAAATTCGTTTTGGAAAAACTTCATTTGCGAGTTTCAACGAGGTTCTTGATTAGGATTGGTTATTTTATTCGTTGTCGTTCGCGCTGTATGCTGGGGCAACTAATGGAACGCCACTAGAGAAATTAAGGAAACCATTTTACAAAAACGTGATCTAAAATTATTTTACCGAGAAGCTACAGCTGAATCTAACTCGGACTATATTCATGAATTTGTCCAAAAGACAATTCATTGCGAACAATGTACAAAACTGATTAATAGATTGCGAGTCATTATAAAGAATCGCAACAGGCAGCCCATGAAAAATTTCTATCCTTTTTTAACAATTTCAGTGAGCAGAAAATAATAATGTTCTTAAATTCCTTCAATCTACTATTTGTAAATGCAAAAGATTCCTGTAAGGTTAAAATAATTTGGTAAAACAGTAAATGCTAAATGTTAATAAATAATAAATGTTGAAAAATCCATTTGCATTCTAAGAATCCGAATAAAATCCGGTTTATCCGAATTTATCGCAAGATGGTAAACTTGGTACCATTTTGTGTTAATTAGCAAAAAATTCAATGTTTTTAACCTTCGCTAATTTTCCAACGAACCCAATTTTTTCTCGCAGCTGGCTCATTTGAATAAAGGAACGCCGAGTGGGTCGCGGTGTATACTAAATACATTCCCAAGAAATTAAATTTACAAGGTAATCCCGCGAGTTAACAATGCGATGGAGATAATGCGATGTTCAGTGGAGATTCTGCCTGGCTTTCGAATTAATCCGGCTGATCCCGTTGTAACGGGCAAACGAGCCGAAAAATGTCTGACAGCCGCGAATTAAGCAGCGGGGCCAGTAACGCAAAGTGAAATTTACATGATTGAACGACAACAAAAGCCGGCTCGAGGATGCTGCTTGAATTGACACTCACCGACATCTCAGTCGCAGGATGATCGATGATCTCTAGCTCGGTTTCTTGGCCGTCGAGCAACACCGACACGCTTTTCTGCCCGTATTCGTCATCTGCAACAAAGATTTCAGCAACGTTTTTATGTTTATCTTGAATCAATATAACTGTAGTTATTTTAGAATTAAAGTCCGGTTCGCTACCAGCCTCACGTAATTTACTGGAAGATAATCTAAATTAATTTTATACACTTTATTATTTACAGTCGTTGTGCATACTCGAAGACTTCATGACTGTCTTCTACTAAATTATTTTTATATAAAGGAGGTTCACTGTTCAATAAAACATTTTAACAGCGAAGGCAGACAGCGATAACATGACAGTAGGAAAATTGTCAGGGAACTTTAGTATAGAGGGACAAAGGTAACCGAAGAAGTCGTTGACGTTGACCATAATTTTCTGATGTGGGCGGTAACGCCCACGGCGGTGGACACCGAAGGGGTCCGGAGAGATTATAATTTCTGTTTCAAGTTATTTTACTTTCTTTGTTAGCAATCTAATCTTTTCAGTCGAGGAAATTGTACCGGAAATATCAGCGCGAAGGTGCAGCGAAGAAGGAGAATGTTGGCAAACCAGGAAAAGCTGAAGGGAGACGTCGAAATATCAATTGTTAGTTATTTTAATTTTTTAAAGTGCAATCTGACTTTGTAGGTTTCGAGACTAAAACATAAAATGGTGGATATTGTGGTGAGAAGCTTCAAACGAAAAGTATATTGGAAAACCAAGAAAAGGTGAATGGAGGCGTCGAAATATCAATTTTTAGTTATTTTAATTTCTTTCGGTGCCATCTGACTTTGTAGGCTTCGAGACTAAAACATAAAATGGTGGATATTGTGGTGAGAAGCTTCAAACGAAAAAAATATTGGAAAACCAGGAAAAGGTGAATGGGGGCGTCGAAATATCAATTTTTAGTTATTTTAATTTCTTTCGGTGCCATCTGACTTTGTAGGTTTCGAGACTAAAACATAAAATGGTGGATATTGTGGTGAGAAGCTTCAAACGAAAAGAATATTGGAAAACCAGGAAAAGGTGAATGGGGGCGTCGAAATATCAATTTTTAGTTATTTTAATTTCTTTCGGTGCCACCTGACTTTATAGGATTCGAGATTAAAACATAAAATGGTGGATATTGTGGTGGGAAGCTTCAAACGAAAAGAATATTGGAAAACCAAGAGAAGGTGAAGGGGGCGTCGAAATATCAATTTTTAGTTATTTTAATTTCTTTCGGTGCCATCTGACTTTATAGGATTCGAGATTAAAACATAAAATGGTGGATATTGTGGTGGGAAGAAGCTTCAAACGAAAAGAATATTGGAAAACCAGGAAAAGGTGAAGGGGGCGTCGAAATATCAATTTTTAGCTATTTTAATTTCTTTCGGTGCCATCTGACTTTATAGGATTCGAGATTAAAACATAAAATGGTGGATATTGTGGTGGGAAGCTTCAAACGAGAGAATATTGGAAAACCGGGAAAAGATGAAGGGGGGCGTCGAAATATCAATTTTTAGTTATTTTAATTTCTTTCGGTGCAATCTGCCTTTGTAGGATTCGAGACTAAGACATAAAATGGTGGATATTGCAGTGAGAAGAAGCTTCAAACGAAAAGAATATTGGAAAACCAGGAAAAGGTGAAGGGGGCGTCGAAATATCAATTTTTAGTTATTTTAATTTCTTTCGGTGCAATCTGACTTTGTAGGATTCGAGACTAAGACATAAAATGGTGGATATTGTGGTGAGAAGGAGCATCAAACGAAAAGAGTATTGGAAAACCACGAAACTATGAAAGGGGACGTAGACATATCAATTGGTAGTTACTTTAATTTCATTCTTTGCAACCTGATTTTTCAAGTTTCAAGATTCTAACACAAAAATGGTGGATAGTTGGACAATTAGTGACGCTCTTGTTATTCTCATTTTTAGAGTCCTGTTTTGTATTTGAATTATAATTTCCCGCTACGTTTTGTTGTTCCTCCACTCTTTCTTAAACAAAGGATCAATTTCACGCGATTTTCAAATCCTCCTCAAGGTACACAGTGTGTCACTTATACTTTTGCTCACACTTGAGGATGCTTACGTGGATTAACACTGTGCACGTCAGCGTAGATTAAGCCGATAATTTTAATTTCGTTACACCACGATCGGGACGTTGATTAGACGCTGTAAAGTAACCAACGGATTAATTCGCGGCCCCGGGGCTCGTAAAAGCAGCGTCTCGAAATGAATAGTTAATTAAAATCACGTAAGTAATTGCACATGCGATTGTTGTGCAGGAAACTTAATTAAGGGAACGCCGGATGACACAAAGGTCCGCTTGCTTGCAATGCGTTGGTCGAATTGTTTGCGAAGCAACGTGCTACGTTAATAAAATGTTTTTCATTAATTTGCTATGCAGCGCGTTGCATGCTGTACGTAGCTATTTACTATTATAAACACGGGGACTGAATAACTTCCAGTAATGATTTCTCAGGCAGAACAAGTGAAAAAGAAGTTTAAATTATATACGAGATGAGAGCAGGCGAGCGGTAATTGTTAAATTAGTCTTTTTTACCGCACGTGAGTAGTAGTTGTTGAGTTGATCATTGTTATTGTGTTCATGGTGGCTTTTCCCACTGTGTTATAACACCCACGTAATTTATTTATTATGTGAGGGAAATGATACGGTCTTTGCGGCCAACGTCAATACCTTTTGCTCTCAAAGGGCTTGACACTCGTTGGGGTTCGAAGGTCTGGTTCGAGCAGATAAGGGTCAGGCTTCCCTTTTTATTATTGCCAAGGTGAACGCATTGTTATGCAACACACGGAGGGGAATATAATAATAAATCAGAATTTTCTGTAGCCACAATAAATTGATCAATGTTTAATTTAGAATTGATCAAAATATCCAAATTATTTCATTATTTTAAATCATTTTCGGTTTAGTTTGATCAACACAACACTCAGCTAAAATGTACATGTAATTTAGTTAATCAAAATTTAATTATCTCGTGCATCTCACCATGAGATGCGCCAGATTAACTTGATGAATTTCTGTTTTAATGAATCCTGTAACTTTGTCCGTAAAAATCGATTAATTTACTGCTAAAATTGAATGATTCAATAAATACATTTAAAGACAATTCGATTTTCATTTCCGAACGGAAATACGATGTTTCCTGTTGTAATATGTGTTTATAATATGCATAATATTGCAATTTTTTTCACTGAAAAATTATATACGCTCGCAGAAGCACGCTTTCATCCCAACAGAAGGAAATTTAAAAAATATCAAATTATGCTGTTAATTGGTCTTACGTTGGGGCGAACTTTTTAGAAATACGAAGTTGGTGTGCAAGTTTTAATTGGCAGTCGAGTATTGAATTACATTATTTCAGTGATTTTTAGCTGCGAAAAGCTGCGATAGAAATTAACACTCCGAGCGTCGTGTCGTACAAAAATTATATAAAATTGAAAGCCAAACACGTCACTTTCAAGACAAATTGGAAAAAGTTAACCAGACGCAACGGTTAAACAAATTACTTTGATTTTAAACAATTCCTCAGGTTGTTAGGTTGCTGATCAAATTGTTCCTCCCAAGAAAAATTGAAGGACGATTGAAAACAAATTGAAGACAAAGCTACCTGGGTATAAAAATAATGGTTGAATAAATTATTCCAATTCCTTAAATATATTACTCCAGTGAAAGAGTTAAACAACAGTAATACAAATGTTTCGCAGTCACTATTAAATGCAGAACATGTTGTTCGATGGTACGCAGACAACGCGGCCGTCCATTATGAATTTCGCTGCTAACTATGATCGATGCCGGGTGTGTTTTCATTGGAGATAATGCAAATGATCTCCCCGGGCAGGGAATTAATGCCAATTTCGTTGTTGTCACCACGTAACGACGAGCACCGTGCAGAAAGAGAATTTTTGGGCAGGGGGAAGAGGGGTGGCAGTTAACGAACCAAGTGACCGTGTATTTGTGCTTAATCGAAAGATTCCTGACCTTTCCCGGTTTACGAACGTCACACTGAAGCTACGTGGATACGTGTGAGGAAGCTCCGGGGCTTTTTTTAGATATTTTTTTCACGTCGGCTCACGGACGTTCATCCAATATTCTAATTAGAGGGTGCGGCGAGTCCTTTCATTGTTCCCAGATGACAAGAATCAGAAAATCACCGGCGGGGAGAGTTCTCTGCTTCCTTTCGCGACCGTTTTTCGTGTCACTGGAATTGTTTTCAACATTTGAACAC
>CM052111.1:11542148-11557484 GCA_028454245.1 Halictus quadricinctus
TCATTGGCACATTTCCTGTACCATAATTATAACGCGAGAAATTAAATATAGCACACGTGTGCTATCTTTTTCTTTGGGAGTGTAGAACACTGATGATCACGAGCTTGCTTTTACCTTTTAAAAATGTAAAAAATTTGCTTCATTTGTGGGATGACAAATCGAAAAGCTACACTTTGAGAATTAGTTCCAACGAAACGTATGGAAAAATGGATGAACTGATCCGACAGCAAAATTTTACCTCGCCATCGAACAAACACATCCTCTTGTTCAAGGGTATGTTGCGGATGTTTTGCGAGCTGCTCACTTTCGTCCCGGAAAGTACCATCGTCATTACATGACCGGGAACCAGGGATGAGGACTGCGCCCCGACATCCGGATAATCTATCGGATCGTGTACCATCACGTTGGCACCAATGAATGGTCTTATCGAGCTTTTATAGTTCGCAGCGTCGATGTTTAGGGCGACCGATAAACCAATATCACGGCCTGCTCCCGGTGCACGCTGCAACATCACCGTTCAACCTTTCTGTACAGGATTTGCCAAGATGGTGTCGTTGATAGGGTCTTTCGAATGTTGAAGTTGATAAGGGCAATGGTATTGTGTCGATACGTCTCTGTACATCGAGTCTGAGCAAAGCAAACTCGTCGAAACAAATTGGATTTTAGCGACTATTCTAGCCAGATGTTCTTTATTTGTTATTATTAGACCGTGGATTTTATGCAGTTATGACAAAAAATATAAATATTTAATGAATATTAACCCTAGAATATTTCCCTTCTATATATATTTTTTTCATGTTATACATACGAAATTTACTCGTACAATACTGAAGTGTTTAGTAATTTATTAAATACAAACCAATTTAATAATGTTAGAAATATTTTGAATAATAATACAGCAATTCTAAGCGGCGCCTTACAATCGCCATTCGAGTGCTAAGGGTCAATATTTATTATATATTTTTATGTACAGGGTGTTTGATTACAGGTGGGAGAAAATTTAAGGGGTGGTTCTCTATGACAATATAAAACGAAAGTGAAGATTAAAAAAATTTCGATTTTGGCTTCAGTTTTAATTCGCCTAAAATCCGGCAACCCTACCAACAGAGGTGTACGTTGCGTACGTGACAGAGGCGCACGACAGTCACGTAAACAAATATGTGCATTTTTGTGAATATTTGCACTTGCGAGGACTTCATTCAATATTTACGGACACAATGGATCTATGCAAACCACGTTATAGTGATCACGAGTAAATTACTTATGCGAGCCTGATTGTTAAGTGAGAAGACATTGATCCCTTTTACTCGATAATTCCATAGGGCGGATATTAGAAATACCCTTGTGCATTTTAACGAGTAAGCACGTTCAATATAGTCCAACGATTAATTTGTGAATCCTTAAAACATTTTCACCTCGTTGGGGCCTCAAATGAGAACCAAGGTAAGCATTTATTTGTCACTTGATACTTGCCGTCGCGTGCCTCTATGACGTACACAACGGACACCTCTGTTGGCCGGGTTGCCGCATTTTAGGCGGATTTTATTCTTCATTTTCGTCTTATATTGTCATTTGGAATCACCCCCTAAATTTTCTCCCAGTCGAACACTCTGTATATTTATATATAAATATTTTATTGATTGGTCAAATACAAAACTAAAACGACATTAGTAGAATTTAAGGATGTTGTTCTATTATTTTTTAAAGAGCCTGTTACGTTGATTGCGTGATATTGTGTAATCATGAAGTCGACAGTAAAAGATTCAGTATATTGTTACCAGAATTTTGTTAACACCCGGTAAAAACTCTGAGGAATTGTCGGGTTGCGTTGGTTCTTTGGCCATTGTAATGTTCGCCAGCCACGAATCGTTGCTTCTGAAAAAAGGACAAAAATTTTCTATGACGGACCTTGAAAACAAAAATGAATGCATTCCAATATTGTAGCAACTTAAAATAGTAATGAAAAATTAGAATTCGAAAGTTACTGATTGCCAAACTGCGGATCTTTACGCAAAAATGTTCTGCATCAATTGCAATTGTTTTCAGAATTTTATAGGAACTTGAAGATAATAATCTATTCATTTTTACTAGAAGCATATGAAAGCCGCAGTTAATTGATCACATGTTCATACATTTTCGAAAGTTCATAGTGATAGTTGAAGCCACAGCAGAAGCCCTCGTTCGATTTCACAGTTTTGAAAATTTTGTCGCAGTTGTAGATCTGACCGAGCCAGGAGCATCTGACCAACATGGCGTTGCAGGGTTGCATCAACTGCAATAAAAAGGCAACGTCATCATAAGCCATAAATATCAAAATATTTCAATCGACAGAAACACCCCCCATAAAACTGATCCCCACAGAATGTGCTTGATTTTCTTAGGAGTTAATACTGAAAACTTGTCGAAATCAAAGAACCATTTTCTGCAGTGTGTAATATTAATAAGGTATTTCTATTGATTGAAATATTTTGATTAAAATTATCCCCACACAATACGTTTGATTTTCTTAGGAATTAATACAGAGAGCTTGTCGAAAACAACGAACTTCTGTAACATGTACTACAATGTTCGCAAGAAATCTACCGAGATAACAAGGGGTATTGTTCACCTCGAACATTAGTTTTTCGACGGTGTAACCGAGCGTGTCGAGGGCCCACGCCGCGGTTGCGTTATCGATCTCGATTTTATCAGGTCGTATCAGTTTCATCAGTGAAGAAAACAGTCTGTTGGTCATGGGGATGTCGAATCCATTCATCAGCCTGTTCGGACAAATTGAATTCAGTGCACGAAAGGAATTAGAAAACATTGTGGAGAACGAAGTAAATGAGAATCTTAATTAAACAAACTGTTTCTCTGTTCGTTACGACGAAATATCAACAGAACAAATGAATTTCTCTACGAACGCATTTAGACAGATCTGCAAGCTTTACTTTCCATTACCGACGACTTTTATGATGATAAAATATTTTACACGGTAAATTATAGAAGTGTTCTGTTACAGAAAACTTTTGCTTCAGCTTGAAACCAGCTCAAAGAAATTTGCTTTGTCTAACTTCCGGAACATCACACACTGAACTCTGTTCTGTTGCCTTATTTCATAATGTAAGTTTTAATTACAAAGCCGCGGAATGAACGTGTTGCGAAGGGAACTTTACTCAACAAAGAATCGAGGTAAAATGTTTCTGATATCAGTCGAAACTCTTTTAATTAATGAAAGTAGGTCGAAAATTTAAAATTGCAACAAAAACACTAAACGTCTGGTCACAGAGTTAATTTCACAATTTTACCCGACGATTGACGAAAAGCGAGAACTTTAACCGAAACACTTAAACAAAATATTCTAACTGCGATAAATTACAACGTAGACTTACAATTTTCTGGCAATCTCGTCAGCGTGTAGTCCGTAAACTTTATTATTGTTGCATATCGTAATCCCCGGGAATTGTAGATCCTTAATCGGGTTCGAGGTATCGATGATCGTCACTGTAGGATTATTCGAATAATGTTCCCATAACCGTAGCATCAGTGCCAAACAGAAAAAAATGGCTGCCATACAAATCTGCGCAGAATTCGCCGTCAGATTAAAATAATTTTCCAAAGAACTTGTAAAGAACGTTTTACCCACCGCAAACCAAATTGCTCGTTCGAATCTGGTTTCGGCCGTGACGATGTAGCGAAATCCGTGCAGACCGCTATTTTCGCAATAAACGTGGAAAAATTTTTTTACGGATCGTCCGATGCTTGACCGACACACAGATCGCCCTACAAAGAAAGAAAGAAATTCTATCGGTCCTCTTGATTTGTTTAACTCTGTGTAATACATATAAAATGAAATGAGTGAATTGGACGACTAATATCTCAGCCATTTTGATTGAGAAACAGAGAAAATCAATTTTAAAAACGTTACAATGGAAGGAAAGTAATTAAATAATAAATTGTACGAGTTCCCTTGATTTTCCATCCCCTGCAGCTCAAAACCACATTATTACGAAAATTTCCACAATGATTAAATTTTAGCGATGGAAGAGGATACTACGCAATGAAGGTAAAGAACGCAGAATAACTGCAAACAATTTCAACGCCCACAAGATCTTGTCCACACCCACACTGGGGAACTATAGCCCGGGTGATCGGAAGATTCTCAGTGAAGCTGTCTGATCAGTTAGACGTATCGAGTTGCAACGTGCGGCTCGATACCGTGCTAAGGCACAGCCATAAACACGGCGTTCCTCCCCTTTTATTCGCTCGGAGAAGCGAATTCCATTACAGCGCATTATAAACAACGAGGAACGGACAAAACACTCTCAACTAAGCAGCTCAACTCGCTGTCGTACAAGCCCTTTGTCGCAGACACTAAAAGGCTGCTACAATTATATTGTAGAAACTGCGAGGAGAATGATGGCGACCTTGTGGGAGGATGAGTGACTTCTTCACTGTTCTTCTGATGAGTGAAATACCTAAAACGCCATCTGATCATGAAGTATATTATGATGCAACGTCTAGTAGTAACTATAATAACCGAACTGCGGATTTGTATGCAAAATAAAATTTTTCCTCGTTATGCGAAGGAAATAAAATAGTGAAACAATGAATTAAAATTCTATAAAAAATTGCTATCGTTGAATTTTGGAATATCCGCTTAATCGATAACAGGATCGTTATTTCGCGATAAGTACAGCGCCTATAATCAGCGAAATGGATGAGCCGTGAATCCTCTTAGATTAGTATAGCCAGTCACTCACCAAGCCTGCTCGCTTTCTTAGCTGAACGATAACCGTACCGCGGTAACCTTTGCATTCTGACATTTTCAGGATCGACTGTGCCAGACACCAAATACGAATGTCGGCCAAACTGACTGTCACAAGACCCATCAAACAAATGAACGAATTAGTGTCGCGAATGATACCGAGGAACGCCCAACGCGTCCAAGCAATACCATTTTCTACCAATTTCGCGCGGCAAATTCTAGGAAATGGCATTATTAGGCTAATCCATAACCACTCAGGCAAATGATACAGAGGTAAGAGGCCAGAAAAAATAATAGATCGTCGGCGATCGATGGACGGTCTGTCATGGTCAACGAATTGGTTTAACTGCGGGTTGTGAAAATCGGAAATGGACTTGAAATTGAACGTGTCGCAGTGGCAATCGATACTCAATTGTTATGCACGGCTTTATGGAACTGATTAAAGTATTGGTGAGAAATCGTGTTCGTAATGATATTTTGTCATGATGGAATCACTAAAATTCAGGCGTGGAAAATATATTTTTAACGTTGTGTATGGCAACATTTTGTAGTTTTTAATCAGGGTGATTTTCATACGAAATCGAATAAATTCTTAGTGACTTGAAATCAATGAATGGAACTTAAAGTGGTTTAATACATGAGAGATTTTAGAAAAATTTAATTAGTTAGTGGAACATTGAATGTGTCAGTTTTCGACGATTTAGTTTTCAGATTTCAAATTACAGCATTAGAATGAATAGTTCTTCAGAATGTACTCACTGACAAGAAGAGGACGCTCTTATCAGTCATTTAAAACTTCTAGGTCGATAAGGCAGTGTACTCGAGCTTTTATCACAGACGGTATACAAGGTATAGAAGAGGTATAGAAACACAAACGAGGTATAGGAGTAGACCAATCACCATATAGGCACCGACGAGATATTTGGAAGGACTGCCGCCTTACGGGAGAATGTGTCGCTCGAAAAATACGGTGTTTTCTACCGCCCTCTAGGATAGATGGATGGAGTAAGAAACAGAAGGCCAATGACGCTATCTCGTCGGTACAGAAGACCACTAAGGAAATTCTCGTCGCTGAGAAGGTGAATCATTACGGAACCATATCGATTATCAAATGTTACATTCTCCAACGAACGTATTCGAATTAAACAGATTTTTTTAGTGTTGCTTTTTAAGATTTAAAATATTGAAAGTAAAACTAATATCAAGGACAAAAAATTCGTAGAAATATATTACGTAAGAAAGTATTAAACCATAATTTTAGGAAAATTAATTTCTACTTCAAATTTCATATGAGACACCTTAATTTGTAGTCTAAAAATATTTCATGAACAAGCATTATTTCCTTACACTTTTTTATAGATAATTGTTCCAAGAATGGATCTGTGGGAACAGAAATATGTTTAAAATCAGAGTAACGTTTATTTAACGTACTATTCCGAATAAATATGATTATACATAAAGTTTATTGCTTATAAAATATAAAAAATATAAAATGTAAAGAAACAGTACTATAAGGTATAAAAAATAGCAAACAATACAATTATAATTAAAACTTAAAATGACAGACACTTTTCAAAACTTTTTTATTTAAATCCGCAATAAAAATTTAAAATATGTGTCTTTACCTCTATGTTAGTGATACACGAACTGAAAATTTCATCGAAATCGGTTGACGGAGAAAAAAACGTCACGTATTGAAAGACATAAAAATCTCTGTATTTGTGCGTTTACTGCCTCCAAATAGCATTATATGGATAAGAGCCATCGAAAGTTAATTTACTTAGTTAATACTTTTACCTCGTTACTACCTCAGCTGTAATGATTGCAGTCAATGCTGTCTAGCATTAGAAGTGGTATTATCGGATAAATAAGTAAAAAAATGAATTTTCTGTTTTTTACTAAGGATTACAATAAGAACGATTCAATTTTGTCATCAGTTGTAGGTTGTATTTATTTATTCTTTGTTTTGTTCTATAATTATTATAGAATATATTTTGTTGAATAAACATTATTTTATAAATATCGCAATAAGTTCCAAATTAATTAATTACACCTATAAACTATCAATTATAAAATAATGATTACAATGATGAACAATATGGAAAATAAGAAGGCAATTAATTAATTATTTTCATTCTATGCATTATACGTTTATTTATTGCCTATGTCATGTTTAGCGATGTTGGTATTTGAGATCAGTGATAGTTCCACGTTCTTAGTTCCACAACCGACTTTGGTGCCGTTACCGACCGCTCCCAGTACACACCTGGGACCCACTTTGAGTCTCGCAGTTTAACACGGGGGCTGACAGTCTTTCTAAATATCTCGTCGGTGCATTCGGTAATTGGTCTACGCCTATACCTCGTCTATGATAAGAATCTTAAAACTTTCGTGCGGTCGGTTACATGACCATCTCACGATATCTTCTGTAGCTGCAAACTTATTTACCAACAGAGATAATGTAAATTATTTTGTATTGCTATATTTTGCAATCATTCTTTATTTACAATCTGTAAACTATACACATTATAATTATACATAATATGTTAAAATAACGCATAATGTACTATTGCAGACGTCGAAAACGTAATATTTTAATAGATAAAACTGGAACGCACAAATATAATCCTATTCGTTTTATTTAGATTCTTATTGATTATTTAGATACGATTACAAACTTATAAGTAGAAATATGTTTCAATTATTTGAAAAATTCATGATTGAAATTATTAAAACTTCTACCATCAGGCCTCTTGGTCTAGGGGTATGATTCCTGCTTTGGGTGCAGGAGGTCCCGGGTTCAAATCCCGGAGAGGCCCGATTTTTTTTACTTTCAATTTTATAAATGCAACTGAAAAATACACAGACTGGGATTGGTTTGATTTTTTAAAAAATCATCGTTATTATTTCACTCGCGTAATGTAGTTTACTTAACTAAGAGCGGCTAGTTCAACACGAAAGGAAAATAAAAATTATGAACTGCAATAAATTAAAGAAAAATTTTATTCAAGCAATATCATAATAAATATAATATTTCGAAAAATAGAAAGAGCTTGGGAACATGGTACATAGCTCTCTTATCGAATATATTTTGATTCATATTCGCAATTAGGTCATTTACTTCTTTATCAATCTACATAATTTATGCCGAGGCTCTATCACTGAATACACAAGATCCCCGTCAGTCTTCTTGATGTCACGTTTTGAGTAAACATTTACAGAGATACGGTCTAATTAGGCACACATTTTAACTACCCAAAGTTTAATTAACGAACAAAATATATTTCACGAAAATGGAAGCCACGATATTTCGGTACAGCAGCACTGCACGTTAAGATAAAGATGAAAGTGGAATTTTACACGTAATTTTATTACATTGCAATATCGGTTACTCAAAACTATACAGTTCATAATCTTTTATTTATATTCTATGTAACAATCAAGCAGAACAAAAGTGAATAAAAACAGTGACGTTGTAAAAATGCATGTATCGACTCGGCAATGCATTTTCTAACCTCTTTGATTATTATAAAAGAAAATTTTAATTAAACACTGACTCCTATGCGGATAATTGAAATTGACTATAATGTCCAATAAATTAGATGTCATCATATTTAAGATTTTACAAGTATAAAGTAACATAAAATCACCTAAGAACGGTGAGCTAAAACAATTTCGCAATTTTTCAATAAACCTTGAAAACAAGTAGGACGTGTACATTAACATAAGAATTGATATTAAAATTCGTTAATCACACAAGTTATTCCCTAACATACATGTAAATGCAAGCAAATCCGATAAACTAAAATGTTCATTGACATTCTCCGGTGAGATCAATCAATTTTCATTTACGAAAAACCGAAGATCCCTCCCTAATTTCCCAGAGTGCCCCGCGGCCGTTTCAAATCTCGCGCGACAAGTTTCCCTACTCCTCTCGAATGTCCAAGATGGCGTCGCGAGCTCGCGGCGCGCATGCACCAGTTCCTCAATGGTCGGGCAAAAACACAGCTGGTCTACGATCACCGAAGCAAGCTGACGGTCGGAACGCTATCAATGTGATTTTCGTGTGATTCTCACCGATCTACCGGTCAGATCGCGAGAGTACGTGGCGAGAGCGTGCGTCGAAGAATCGTTCAGTGCCCGGGGCCAGTGTTTGATGTGTGTGCTTAGATGTATGCAAACCTCGGTAATCTCGGTGTCACGAGGATTTTTCACTGCCCTGGATACAAAGGAGTCTCGAGAGGTGGTTCGAGCGTCCTTTCGGTGAGTCCTTCTCGTATCCTAATTCGATCACATTCCCCGAAAACCATCATCCACCGTGCAATTCCACCATCGATCATCTCAGCGAATTCGAGTGACCTTTTTCCACCCGAAACGCTGGTATGCGATCTGTCCGGGAAGTGCGATTCCGAGTCCCGTGAACCCGTACTTTCGAGCCACAAAAGATTCGATCCCCTTCCACCCGTAGCAATAAACAACCATTGTTATCGTTTATTGCCCGCCGACTCGTGATGGTATCAACAATAGACTCGGTTAGCAACCGCCGGAACTGGGGTATGGTGATGCTTTTTGGTAATTTTGTAGGGTTTCAGATTAATTGGTGGTTAATTATAAGGAACCAAGTGGAACAATAGATTGCTCCCTCGGTAAAAAAGCGTTCTCGAAATCGGAAGCCCGGCGTTTTGCGGGCCGTGCAGCAGCAGCATCATCGGTAAATAGGTCAGAGGAAAGTTTCTGTAATCCCGCAGCCAGAGATCCCGGACAGGTTCGCCTGTTGAGAGGGAGATTCTTATCGCTTGTTATCTGTCGTTGCTCCTCGACTGCATGCGGAAAACCATAGGACCCTCGACGAATCGCCACGCACACGTTGTCTTTTGTTATCTCGGATGGCGGAGGATCATAGCTCTCCGCCGGATTTTTATCATCGTTACGCAGGGTACGTGCGCACCGACGGTAAACAACAAGGACGGAAGTTGGTTTCGTCGGGCCACGCGTACTTAAGGGATAAGATACAGTGGCTGGAGAGAGCACACCTTGTGGTTTTCTTTCAATTTGTGTACACCGTGCTGGAACCATGACTAACGCAATTACTTCTACGAACTTTAATATTCGTCGTCGCGACGGTGCCTCGAGTACATTTTGTTGGTTAGCTGTACGAGTTGCTGGACGGTTGACATATTTAGAGTATATTTATTTTGAAATGAAATATTTGAATATATTTAGTTTTTAGAGGAACGTGTGTGCCACGCTTGAGTAGTGATTAGTTGCAAAAGATGCTAGAGGGTAAAATTCTCGAGCTGTCTTAATTTTTTAGGTTCCCATGCATCCAATAGGGTAATATTCATTGTGCTTTAAAAATAAGTATAATTACCTTCACTCTAAATTATCTAATTTTTTGGGAATACGTGTGTACTATATTTTATTAGCGCTTGTAAAAGATGCTAGGGGGATGGCGGAGAAAAAATCTTGAGCCGAGTCTTAACTTTTTAGTCTTCGTTGCATCGGATAAATTATTTCGGGTGTCGGAACTTTTTGTGGCGGCTGCTACTTCGTCAGCGGACGCGTCAAAGCAAATAAGATGTGGCGAATGCTTTTTATCCCGTATACCGTGTGTCCGAATAAATAGGCAACGTTTGTTAATTCAATCTAGATTGTTCTTTATTGTATGCACGTATAGTTGACGAGTATTACTCTATCATTTGTTGTGCCTCTTCACATCATTTTCTGATTGTTTATACCAAGCGATCGAGTTATACACGGTAAAATTGCTAACGGAAAAACAAATCGCCCACACGAGAAAGTTCGCTTCCCTACACGTATTTTTCTCATGCTTAACAAAACTTTAACCCTCGACCAACAAACCGGAAATAGCGTCGCTGCGAACGAATATCGGGTTACTTTTGACCCATATCTTACTTTCTGTACATTTTGATATGCTTCAAGCTTTGTAGACAAAATATTATTTAATAACGCCTACAAATAACGGTATTATTAATCACACGACTGTGGATTTTCCTGCAAAATTGTGTGCATTAATTTCAAGCAGGAGCCACATAGGACTTCATTTCTTTTCTTAATGATTGTAAAAAGCTGGAAATAATGCAACAATATTTTTAAATTTTTCAAACGTATTTGTCATAGATACATACTGGTACATTACACGGTTTCTGAAACAGTTCTAAACCGGAAGTAAATCATGGAAATTGGGTGTTTCGCCAGCTCGTGGGTCCATTATTTCGTGAGTCACCGTGTACACGGCGGACTCGTAAAACCTTTTGTTTTGGGCTGATCAGCTTTTACATCTCGGGACCGAGAGAGCCAGACGGAAATTTAAGACGGGATGGGTCTCCGACAAGAAGAGCCTATCGATGCCGCAGGACATTTTATTGCCCGAGAAAGGCACTATGGTCCGTTCTCCGAAAGAAGAGACCCGGGCAGCTACAATAGCTGTCCTTTCCGCTCTAAGCAGCACGAGTGTCGTCGGTCTCGAGCTATCTTGGCGAGGGTGAACAGCTGTTACGACCTCCGGCGTCTCTTTTGTTGAAAAATGGCCCATAGAGGCACCATAACGGCACTGTCTACAGTCGTCGAAAAATTGGAGATTGCGAACAACATTCCCTACCAGCGAATCATCATGGTCGAACTTTGTTTTTGCGTTCGAATGGCTGTTGACGTTATACATTGAAACAGAGATTAGGAGAAAGATACTCCCGAGTCTACTCGTGTTTCGGTCAACTCGTTTGTCTCGGGACTCGAAACATGAGCACACTGTCTCCCTGTCGATTTTACACCCTGTATATTTTTCACGTGGGGGGCACATCCAGCTCTGCTTACAGGGGTGGCGCGCAATCGAGACGCTCGGGGGGTTGGAGAAACTAAATCTCTAATACTGGCTACTTACGTCTCCCAGTTGTCGCGAGGAGTACCCTAACTCCTCCCCTTGTAATATGAAGTCAGCCTCGCCATGAAGAATTTAAAGAAACTTCGCTAAACATGTTTTCAGTTTTATCAAATCAGGAATTAATCTCTCTCTTAATTATCTGGAATTAATACATCTGGTGTCGATATTTAACCATTGGGAAAAATGTACGACGTTTTTAAAAATGTTTTTGAACTTTTTGCAGAGTATCTTCATAACCAGTTTCTCCAATGTCACCTTAAAATTTGATTAAAAAATATTCCTGAACACAGTGACTGCTGAATTAAGAATGCAGTCAGATTAAGGTGTTGGCCCACTAGACTATGGATCTTCTCTTGAGGAACTTATTTCTATGGAGTAATTTTAATGAATTTTAATGAAATTCATTTAATATTTCTACCAGCGGAAATTGCATCCACCCATTTTTCTCGTAAATGCATAAAACCCGTGTAATTATAACAATGCCAGAAATTATTGATGAGACCGAAAATTGAGACACATCTCCGGGCTCGAATAAACGAAGTTATACTTACACCGTTTTTAGTATAGTGTCTCCGGCACCGTAAAAAATCGTTGATTACGACGTAGGGGCTTAGTGCGCCATAGTTGGTGTCGTTAGCCCGGCCCGCGTGTTTACGCGCAAACACAGCTGTGCCGTAATTCGACAGATAACGTTATCATCTGAGCGCAGTGTCTGCGAGCGAGGTCTTGAACCCCGTCCTCGTCCTCGTCTGTCGAACTATTTCTATTCTACGTCTTCGTTGCTCTACAATTCGGCGGCGTCATCGAGCACTCGACCAAAGTAATATCGCCGCAGTCGTCCTGGAGGACTCTGACCTTGTCCTATGCAAAACGACGTCTCGCATCCGGGCTTTTAATCGTCACACCAACTAACGGGGGCCGGGCAACTCGGTGTTGCTGCTTAATTAGTCGGCCCGTGACGAGCCTGGTCAACCGGGCATTGTTAAAAACATCATAAATTGTCTCCCCGTCTTCTGCTCTGCAATTATCTGACCCTCGACGCATCGATTCGGCGATATTGTTCAATAATACTTGAAAACTTTTTTAAAATTGATCTCCGTTAGTGTCTTTAATATATATATATCTGCGTCCATGTCCTTTGTATCACTCGAATTCAAAATTTTTGTTCATTTTCATCGGTAGTTCGGGAGCAAAACGATTTCGAATGGAAGGAGCACGTTTTCATTTTCGAAAACGTCTTGAGCTTAAATCGGAATAGCAACGGAATTCTAATTTGATTAGAATTCTCCCGAACCAGATGATATAGTTTAATATTAGATTATTAGTTGAGAAACTTGTGTAAATAATGGTTCAAGTGAGAAAGTCACCTAGAATCAATTCTTTTATTCTTCTCGAGTATTTTTTAATTTATTTCAATAAATAATAATATTAAAATTCAATAAATAAACAAATAATAAGAGTTATAATAGTAATTTATTAATATTCAATATTTATTATAATTTATTTATTACTCCAAGAGAAAGAGCGACTCTTTGATCTATGAACAGCGTTGGAAAAATTGAAATATCACGGTTCATTTCGAAGATACAAAACAACATGTTTCAGCAAGACGCGTCGCAGTGGCAGTGGTTCTCAACCTCGTCGCGGTGGTCATTTTTCGGGGCGTCCGAAAGTAATAGAACTATCTATTGCATGCGATTACGTAATCGTTCTACTGTTGTACGCGTTCGTTACAAACAATTTAACAGTAAAATGCCAGATTAGATTGTAATATCTCGCGACAAACAATAATATCTCCGTCAGAAGATACGACGACTGTCGGCGCGACGCGTCTTGCGTAGCTGTTTCGTTTGTCTTTCACAAACGGGATGTGACTTTTAACTTTTATCAACGTTTTTGTAGGTCAAAAGATCGCCCTTTGGGATAGAATAATTAGATGTTCCCTGGCATGCTCAATTTTTTAAATAAATTGAAAAATGTCCGCAAGAATCGTCAGAGTATGAAGTTTATACAGTTTCTGTGTCACTAAAACGTGCTCATAATTTCAATAATTAAATAGAAAACCGGTCATCTGACCGTGATAAGTTTACTGGTAAAATTCACCGGGAAGATTGAACTTGTAGCGTTTACTCTCGATTGCTTTCTCGGTATCGATCGGTATGCGCATCGATTATCCCCGGCGCTGGTGCATATAAAACGCCTCGTAACGATCCCGGCGGATCGCGTCGTCGAAAATCGGCGACGCCGGTGAACGAATGGCCGCTAATTTCGAACGGTAGGCAGCTGTTACCGTTCGATGCGATTTGTATCGGGTAATTAACCGGCATTAAAAATGCACGCGACGCTCCAACGACGGCGGATCGAAGTATCGGGTTTCCGAGCCTCGGCCTCGATCCGGTTTTGCAAACTCTTCGGTGAAAATTCCAGGAACACATCGTGTTCCGCGGTTCGTCATATTATTCCCGGTAGTTTGCCGGAAACTGCGAGTCTGTCGCGAAACTGCGCGAATCATTTCTGCACGGTGTTCCCCGCGTTTCTGTTCTGCTCCGAGCGACGAGAATCCGCTCGAGCGTTCGTTCTTTTCAGTAGAAATTCATCTCCGCGTCAGTGGTTTATGCAATTTGTCTCCTATCTGTAACAGGATGTGGCATAATTGATAAAAGTGGGCGAGTGTTCTCCTGTATCTGGAAGCCGTCGCTAACCCGCGAGTTGATAACGTTCAATAAATTGCTGACAGAGGAGGCCGCAAATGTAACTTTATGTAAATGTTGTTTTCAGCAACGTGGACATTTGTTTGTATTCACGTGTTTAGTTTGAATTCCCGGTTCTCTTTATCGTGGAAACTGAGGAAATTCGAGTCTGTGATGATCCACTTAAACTGTGTAAATATGTCTTGAATATATATGTCTGTGTATATATTTTCAGTGTTCAGTCAGTTGTTGTGAAACTATCCAAATATATAAACGAACTTTTATGGATATAGTTTCACTGTTTGTCAACTAGATGGTAACCAAAACCACTCAGAACAATCCACTCACTTCGAAACAAACTTCACACAGAAGAAGTGAATTAGAATCTATGTTCGGTGAGTCCTCTGTGAATGTTCAGAAGAACTTGTTAACTATTTATCACTAAAAGATTTGTTGACTTCTCTTTTTGTACTTCTAGATCCAACAAAAATTAGACATAGACTAGTAGCTCCGACAAGCATCGAGAAGTGAAGAAAACTGATATAATTCGCACAGGAATGATAATATACGGCGGAACGTACTTTCACGAGTCGAATAAAAATTTTCCCATAATCCCAGGTCACCCGGTAAGGGGGGCTAAAAGGAAAGCTCGATAAAATAGAGAAAAAAAAAACCGAGAACTGGAGCGTATTATAAAGTTGGAACTGTATTATAGAGAATTCGGTCTGCAACCATCAAAAATACGAAACACGGTCAGCGTGTATCTGTGTCAGCAACCGCGAATGCAGCGAAATATACTGCCACTCTTATCATCTCTTTTTCTGTCATCAAATAACTTGCTATCAAAGCTCGCACCGGGACAGAACTGCACCATCCCAAAGTTATAATTTATCTCGCACAGAGAATACAACATTCATGCGAAGTTCGTAAAAATGAAAACACCAGCAGAAATCGAATCTCACAACGAAATTGCCTGCAAATTACTATTTATGCTGTAA
>CM052111.1:11583581-11593680 GCA_028454245.1 Halictus quadricinctus
ACTCTAGTCAACTCTAGTTTGCTCTAGTATGCTCTAGTCAACTCTAGTACGCTCTAATCAACTCTAGCTAGATCTAGTATGCTCTAGTCAATTCTAGTCAACTCTAGTATACCCTAATCAACTTTAGTTTGCTCTAGTATGCTCTAGTCAACTCTAGTACCCTCTAATCAATTCTAGCTAGATCTAGTATGCTCTAGTCAATTCTAGTCAACTTTAGTATACCCTAGTCAATTTTAGGTTGATCTAGTATGCTCTAGCCAACTCTAGTTTGCTCTAGTCAACTCTAGTCAACTCTAGTATGCTCTAGTCAACTCTAGTACGCTCTAATCAACTCTAGCTAGATCTAGTATGCTCTAGTCAATTCTAGTCAACTCTAGTATACCCTAATCAACTTTAGTTTGCTCTAGTATGCTCTAGTCAACTCTAGTACGCTCTAATCAATTCTAGCTAGATGTAGTATGCTCTAGTCAATTCTAGTCAACTCTAGTATACCCTAATCAACTTTAGTTTGCTCTAGTATGCTCTAGTCAACGCTAGTATACTCCAGTATGCTCTATTCATCCCCAGCAACTTCAATGTCATTCAAATCCACCGAAATTCTCTGCGATACTGATCTTTCCCAGTGGCTAAAAAATGAATGGCCCCAGTAATACATCTGAAAAAAATGATTTTTTAAAGTGGTGATTGTAAATGATCTTAAGCATCGAATGGAAGAGTAAATGCACCGTAAATGTTTCAACATTGATGTTCACATTCTATTCTACAATGGTAAAATTTAATGATTTCCGTTTAGTAGTTTGGGTTGCATCAGAACTATGAATGATTTGAACGTGCTGATGGAGATTATCGTGTGTTTTCGTTGATTCCAGGTGTTTGTGTTCCTTCTATCGTTTCTCGTCACGTTACAACAGGCACTTAGTTCAGGTTACATAAATTCTGTGATCACGACCATAGAGAAAAGGTTCGAAATCCCGTCCAGTCTATCAGGCGTCATCGCGAGCTCCTACGAGATCGGGAACGTCATTACCGTCATCTTCGTCAGCTACCTCGGTAGCCGTCGACACATACCAGTTTGGATAGCGATTGGTAAGGAAAATGATCCACCTGCAACACTGATCCCTTGAAACTCGTTTGCCATCCCAGATAAAAATTCTGGATACAGAATTAAATTTTATATTTTTAATATTTTAATATTATCACCAAAGAAATCTATAATTTTGTCACTGATCGAAGTACTAATTATGAGCGAAGGAATATATTTTTTTCACTGGTCAGAGTATTAATTTTCAATTAGAACACATTAAAAAGCGTCGTAAAGAGCCGCATTCTTCCGTCCTGTATAATTTGGATCAGACATTGATACATATTTATAGATCTGGCAAGATCGAATGGAACACGAGGTCCGAGCGTTAAGGGATTAATAGGATCGTATTACCTGGCGATCGTCGCAGTGCCGTAATGTCATCGAAATTTCAGGCGCTGTAATAATGGGACTCGGATCGATGATCTTTATGGTGCCGCACTTCACAGCCGAGCCTAATTTGATGACGGCTGCGAACAACTCCAGCTCTGACAACATTTGTCGGGGCGTATCCTTGCGTGAACAGGATATGGGACTGGGTAAGTTTTACACGCTAAAAACGAACCAAAGCAGCTTTAGAAAATCCACATAAAAGAATAACCTATCCCCTCCTTTACATCTAAAGAAAATTCTATTTAAAGTACAAAGCCTAATTTCAAAAATACGAATATATAACGATCAATTGTTTCAAACACATGCATAAAGATTTAACGTTTGTGGAGTCTATTATCAATTTAATTGAGCGTAAGTAAATTTAGTTTAAGGCTGAATTTAAATTGAATGTTTATTTGAAGGCTCGGAATAATTTCGTGATTATCTGAATGGAGCTTCTCCTCCTATCTCATCTTGAAAAGACACGTCGCTTTAGAGTCACTTGATCCGAATAACGTGAATGCTTTTTCTTCTGTAAGCACGTTGGACAAAGAATATAAGATGATTTCCTTCTTAGGTCGTTTGTCGTCTGGATTATCATCTCCACCGCTGGCACCACACAACAATTTAAGAGGCGATAATTGTATTCAAGGATCCCCATCCACTGCTGGCCCTGTTATGTTATTTGTACTTGCTCAGTTATTATTAGGCTGTGGTGGTTCTCCTCTGTTTACTCTTGGTACTACTTACATAGATGACCACGTTCGTCCAGAGAGTGCTTCTTTATACATTGGTAAAGAAAAAATACGATTCAAAATTATTTAAAACGTCGAACATACGTTATACACCAATACAATTTGTTATTTTTCTAGGTTGTATGTACAGCATGGCAGCATTCGGACCAGTTTTGGGTTTCCTTCTTGGAGCTTACTTACTATCATTTCACATGGATTCCTTTTCTGGAACTATCATCAGTATAGGTAGCGAATCAATAATTTATTTTCTTTTTATATAAAATGCTTCAGAAATATGTGATCAAACTCTGAAAGGCTATACTATTTACCCTAAGAATGAAACCAGATTGCACGAAAGGTCAATGTCTATAATGGTTTTTGTATTCCGTATTTATAAACACTTTGAAGCTTTGCAACTATAAGTATTGTGATCAATATTTTCGCGTTGTACAACATTTATTTATCGTGGACATTGTGTAACTCGCATTTCCCAATAAATTAAAAAGCAAACAGTATGTGGAACAATATCTTTTCCAAACTAAGGTTGAACATGATTTTTCTACCTATAGAAAGAGATCTGAATAATTTCTTAGAGTTTGCTCACACAATTTCAGAATGCTCAGATACATTAATAACCAACGAAAAGCAATAAAGAATGATAAAAACCATTTTTAAACAGATCCAGGCGACCACAGATGGGTCGGCATGTGGTGGGGTGGATTTCTGCTCTGCGGTCTGCTCTTAATCTTAGTCGCAATTCCGTTCTTCAGTTTCCCAAAAACGCTACAACGCGAGAAAGAGAAGATACGAATCATTGAGAAAAACAAATCATCCTCGCAGAAAGAGAAGGAGCAATGTAAGGAACCGAAGAAGGAGAAATTGGATGACAGCGGTTACGGCAAAGATGTGAAAGGTAAAGAAGTAATCTTCAAAATTTATTCCAGCCTCCAAACACACCTACAACCCTTAATACCTCAATTCTAAAACATTGCACTTACATGCACATGCAAAAAGACAGTGAGCACAAACGGACAGATGTCTTGAGCCTCTGAAATTTACTATAGAGAAAACAGTACAATGAAAACCAAAAAATTAACATCATAGGAGTACAAATCTTTGAAATATAGAAAAACATCTGCATCAACAAGAATTAATAACATTTTAATTCTATTGTTACTATTAAAGTGTAGATTTTATGTGTTCGTGACAAAGATCTGTAGATAAAATACACAAAAGAAATTTTTCCCTCGTTCTTAACGTAGAAATTATAAGGGGATAATCCCCTTGTGCAAGGGGATTAAGTGTCTCATAAAAAACCATGCTTGTTGTGCAGCCACTGAAAATGAACTCTGCAATAGCTCGAGCAATCTGGACTAAAACGTTGAAACGTTTCCTTGCAGATATACCCAGAAGCATGTGGAGGTTGATGTGCAACCCGGTGTACGTGGTGACCTGTCTGGGCGCCTGCATGGAGTTGGTGATCGTTTCCGGTTTCGTCGTGTTCCTGCCGAAGTACCTGGAGACCCAGTTCAGCCTTGGGAAAAGTCAGGCGAGCGTGTTCACTGGCTCGATCGCTATACCGGGCGCCTGTATCGGCATCTTCTTCGGCGGGTGTTTGCTCAAACGTTTAGAATTAAGACCGAAGGGTGCGGTCCAGTTCGTCCTTGTCTCGAACATCATATGCCTGGTCTGCTACGGCCTCCTGTTTTTCCTCGGCTGCGACAACGTTAAAATGGCTGGGACCACTATTCCGTACTTTAACAGCAGCACGAAGGGCCCCGAGCCCTTCCAAGTAAATCTCACTGCCGCGTGCAACTTCGGTTGCGAGTGTCGAATGACGGACGTCGAGCCCGTCTGTGGAAACAACGGTCTGACCTACTTCAGTCCTTGTCATGCGGGTTGCACTGCCTTCAGCTCGAAATCGAATTTCACTAACTGTGCATGTAAGCATTCCTCGTGTTACCGTTTAGCTTATATAGTATCGTTCACATACAATATCCCTCGGATCAGGTTCGTTGATGAATGGATTGTGGATTTTATGTATTCATGGTGTCCATTATTGTCTAGAATTTGATGCCCCTTTGTATTCTACAAATTGCAATGCAAGTTCTGTTTTATTCGACACTTGATAAAATATTTAACCCTGGCATGATGGTACTTGAGTCTATCTACACTCGAGTTAACCAATTCTAATCATTAGCTAGTTGTATTAATAATTATAAAATATTTCACCCTCGCTTGATGGTACTTGGGTCCACTTGGACTCAGAGTTACAAACGTTCCATTTGATTTCTAATTTTCTAAACCATTGGCAATTTGCATTAACTGTAATAAGAAAATCAAAGAAGTAAGCTCACAGATATGCAAGAAAAGTTGATGCATACGAATTGAAACGTGCAAAGATTCATAAATAGAACTGGTTCTTATTTGTTTCTAGTTTTTATAAATCAGTGTATAAAAATTAATGTGTGCATATATGTCCACAGTCTATTGATTAGCCACGGCCTAACATGTCTCTATACTGATGTAGAACCGAGCCACATATGCTATTCCATTTTAAGAAACTTTTAGACTTCATATTCAAAACCTCAATCCTCAGAAGTACATTTTGAATAAAAATTCTCTAGATCACTAAATTTGCCATGTTTGGAATAGTATTTATAAATCTCTCCACTATAATTATTCCATATATTCATCATGTTCTTTTTTGTGTGTCACCAGGTATACACGGAAACTTAACAATGTTGCCACCAGCGGCCCCGGAATTCGCAGAAGTGACAGTTGTACCGGTAGCAACAGCAGGCCCATGTACTTCTCCATGCAGGACTATATTCCCCTTCTTAATCTTACTTTTCTTTATGACCTTCATCGTCGCTATCACTCAGATGCCATTGCTGATGATAGTGTTGAGGTATGTTTCGTCACTAATCAGCATCGCCTCTACCATTACACAATTTTTAATTCGAGTATGTTTGTTGCATATATAGGTCAGTCTCTGAAGAGGAAAGATCGTTTGCGTTGGGCATGCAGTTTGTAATCTTTCGACTGTTCGGTTATATACCAGCTCCTATTTTATTCGGTAACTTAATCGATTCTACGTGCTTGCTTTGGAAAAGCACCTGCGGGGAGAAGGGCGGCCGGTGTCTACTCTATGACATCGAACAATTTAGATACAGGTACATAATTTATGTTAGTAATAAATACTACGCAGAGCTAGAACAAGTACTGTGAAGAGATTGAAGAGACATAATTTTGTCCAACAGCTAATCTAGCTCCTTGTTTGTCTTCGAGCTCTACACAGTACCATGTCTTCTATTTGTCCAACTACTTCTGCATTTTTAATCTTTCTTTTGTTAACGGATTATTAAAGTATGTTATGCTTTCAGATACGTCGGTCTCTGCGCTGGCATTAAGATTTTAGCTCTGGCGCTGTTCCTTATCGACTGGTGGCTGGTCAGAAGGAGAAGACAGCTGGAGGATCAAGCGCCATCTTTCACTGTGAACGAATTCGTAGGGTCAATTATCAGTCTTGACAAATGTAAGTGGACCCAATCATCGCATCTTCCACCGGATGTTCACAAAAAAACGTTTACATGCTAGCAGTAGAAGAAGCTCACTGACCCCTCGTCTCGTGCGCAACTATATTATTCAGTCAATCGAAAACAAAATATGCGTCCTAACTTTTCTTGATGGCCCACAAAGGAAGAGGATGTACTCTTTCACTTAGTGTAGTTAGTTTCTGTCTGAGTCCCATAATTCTCAAAATAAATAGAAAAATGTCCGACACAATTGTCGCTAAAGGCGTTGAAGACGTTCTGTTCTTTCTAAAAATTATTCAAACATGTTTAAATGTGTGTAATATTATAAAAAAAATATACTATTGTATTTGGAGGAGTCTGAAGAATCGTTCTGCGTAAATGTCATCCGCCTAGCTTTCGCGGTTAAAGTAGGCAAAATTCTTGAAGTTGAAAGGTTGAGTAGAGATTGTTTCTTGACTTCACGGTGTTTTGTGTTGCAGTGTTCGAGGAGAAACCGCATCACCACAACATGATGGAGGACGGGATCGTCCCGAACTCGGAGACGGCCACGCCGTCTTCGATATCGTCACCCACCGAGCCCACGAAGTCGACGAACCTCGAAGAGACCGGCTCGTCGAACCAGACCCAGGATTCGACGGAATCGGCGAACCGGTCGAAAAGCGCGATGGACGTCGAAGTTCCGGATACGAGGCAAGCACCTCTGGCTCTTGAAGAGCCGGACGTTGAGGTGAAGCCTCTGACTGGTAAACCCATGGAGAACCATGCACGGAACGTTTAATGTTTGTCGCGCGTTAGAGGCTGTACAATTGATTCTATAATATCAAAGTGGGTGATACACAGGGGTTCGATGGCAAATCATTTTGTCGTCGCAGCAAACCTCTAACGATTTGTGCAATCCTAACTGAAGAGGAGAAGGAGGGGGCATGCTCCCCCGAGTCCGCGCCGAGAATCGAAAATCGGTTTGGTCGTGGGGGGAGGAGCCGTGGATCCATGTATTTATGGTGCTAATATACTTTTTTAATGAGATTTAACGAAGAGCGACCGTGATTTAAATTCCGTTGGAACTATAAGTGGAATCATACATTCGTATATTCTTGCACACTGGACGCAGTCCGAGGATATTTTTACAATGATTACATTTTTGCGTGGGATGTATCGTTTACACCGGTACGAAATGATTTGCCATGGATCTCCATTTATGGTTTGGCTATTTTTAGGAACTAATATCACTAGGGTGTACATTTTTACGGCGATGCGATTCTACGGGGTGATCCGATCGTTCTGTTGCCGGTTGTTCGAACGATGGTGAACATGTTTCAAGGACTCTAGAGGGTGATTCAACGACGGAGTCACGCTATGTTTCTTCTTCTGATTTTACAAAAAAGAGTGGTGTTCTATAGATTGACTCCCTTTTCTGTTTAGCGTAGTGTCCTTTCGTTGACCTTGAACTGTGCTTCGCGTTAAAAATAGTGTTTCTAACGTAGTTTGTGTATTAAAACCTGTTTTCTGTAGTGGCAAATACTCAAAAATAGATTCTCAGTGTAATATGTCCGATTACACGTTAATATCCTAATTAACAGTAGGTGTTTACTATATCACTACTACAGTTATACTTATCTAGAAGAAGCGTGTAGCGTATACAAACATGATATAAGATGTGATACAAATACCACTTGAGATAAGGATCCAGTCTCACGGCGGAATCTATGATCATGATATTTTTAAGGTGAAGATCAACTCAAGGTCGGTCGGCGGATGCGTGTTTGCGATATTCCTCCTGGCCTCAACTATCCAAGGTCACCCGTAAAACGAATTTCAAGTACTTTGCATGTCCTCGACATCTCTTCGTCGTTGAATCAACGCGAGGAATCGTCGCCATTGTTCGACATCGACGCAGTAATGGCAACGGAGGTTAGGGATCACCCTGTACATGTCAATAAATAGGAACATAATAGGTGAACAAAGATGGCTCGTCTCGGACACGCGTTGTAACCGGTGTTGTAACCTAATCGCGAGGGACTCGTGCTGTCCGAAATGAGCTCTGACGAAACCGGCCTTGAACGGTTTTGCGAAACAAGACAAAAGAACAAAAAGAAAAGAAAGAGGAAAAAGATAAAGAAAGAAAGAAAGACGAACGATAGATAGAAAGAAAATAGGGAAAAGCAAAGGCCAACAAGGACAAACGTTGTAAATATAAAAATTCCTGCCTTAAGAAATACAAGACTAGAAAAACGTATATTTAAAAGAAAAAAAAAAGTAATCGACTAAGTGATAGAGTTAACAATTCTATATAATGAATATCATTGATTGCAGATCGAGAGCTGCGATTTATTTTATAACTAGTGGTTAGGCTTTCTCAGAAATGAAGTAGTCAATTTAAACGTATAGTGATGTAAAACACGGACGACAAGGATCGTAGTTGACTCGTTTGCGAATACTTTTTTTTTTCGTTTTTCGTTCGAAACCACGAATTGCAATGGCGTAACTGTTTCGCCGTTCTCCGTTTTCAATCATTTTCATTTGTTCTCTCGGTTCCCCCCTTCGCGAGGGAAGGGGGCAGAAACCAGACAACTACGCTTTTGAAACGAGCGACGACGCCTGATCTCGAATGTTGTTGTGTTTTTCTTTTTCTTTTTTTGTTTTCTCTTGTTTCTTCTCGAACGTACATCGGCGACACTATTTTAAGAGCTTTCCGAGAGCATTAGCATGTAACCGGAAACGGGAGACGATGCTTCGAATGCGACGATAGCGTCGTCGCACTCGTGTCCTATACCGAATGAATTCTATGCTTCCACGCAACGAAACGAGCAGAAGGGAAAAAAAAGACGGAAACGAAAGGAGACTCGCAACGGTTTTTGTTAACGGATAACGATTACTCGGCGAAATCAAGGGTCAATTGGGATTAAACGTCACTCCGAGACTCGTCTCGACACTAAGTTCTGGCCTCTCGGCCGCTGTCAATAGCTCGCTGACAATCGGCGAGCCCGAATCAGTGGCGGACTATGCGTTTGGAATGGAACAAAACCGACAAAATTTCAGAACCCCACGACAAAAATTTTATACCTCTGACATTCAGAACGGACTATCGAATTTATTCATACCTCTACTTTCGTTGACGGATGTAATATAGTTAAACACGAGCTTGATTTAATGGGATCTGCAATAATCCGCCACTGGCCAGGAGTCTACTTGTTTTGTACCTGAAAGCCTGTCGTATCAATTTTCGATATTACAAATGAGAAGAGTTTAACGACGAGAAAATAAAAAGGATGTGAAGAAAGCTAACGAGTAAAGAAAGGAAGAGAGAAAGAAACTATATTAACTCAGGAAAAGAGATTCTATAATGCACCTCTAAACTAAATTGATGGGAACGATACAAAGGAGCCGGATAATATGAATAGAGAGAGAATCTATCGCTGGATCTACGAAGTCTTAGCCTAAGAAAAAGTGAAATTATTAAACGTTACTTCAGCTCAATTTCCTTTTAAACGAAAAGAAAAAACAAAAAAAAAAGAAAAAAATACGATCAGAAACTAAGGAGATCGTACGGGAAAGAGAGATACGAGAACTATGCATACAAAAGACGTTTTCAGAGGAGTGTAATCGATATTTAGACGTTGACACCGTTCTTTCGTTTGCATGAATCGATGATTTATACTGTTCCACAGATGTCGCTTTCGGTACGAAACCGTTCCACGGATCGCTTGTACGATTCTAGCGTTAATTTTACGTAATCTCGAACAATGTACACTTAAGCGATCACAGATGTCACAACATACGTACATATATACATACATACATACATGCATACATAACACACTGTTCTGGCTAAAACACGTCACAGCATTTACTTACTTTGAGAAAAAGAAACACTTAACATAGGCTGCGGGCGTTCACGGGGTTCCCAATTTTTTAAAATAATGAATTTCGAACGTCGTCGGATAGGAATTCATTTTTATTGCAAAGACTTCCCGTTTTCTCGACCGTAGAAAACTTGTAAAATATCGTGCGGTCGTTCCGTTAAGTTGTGTACAGCGAAATGTGTGGGAAACGCGCGAGGGCCCGCGGTCTTCGCCTATGTACGATAATCTCGCACGCTGTTTGGCCCGTCACTGTCAATTTTTCGAAGTGTAGTACACGCTACTATATTTTAGAGGCAATTTTGATGTTCGAACTCGGCCGTTAAGCTCTCGGGATCCACCGTTCCCGCCATCCTCGAGACCGTGATGATCTCTCTAACTAACATATTGTAATGCACTTACATATATTATACATACATATACCTACTTTTGTGATATGAATCTCTATCGAACGGTGGACCCCGGTCGCGCACGGCCCCCCGTAGAGGTTAACCTAAAGGAACGATGGGGGAA
>CM052111.1:11603292-11620536 GCA_028454245.1 Halictus quadricinctus
AAAAAAAACACGTGTCAAATATTTTTCAAAGAACTATAAGCTCCCATAACTTTCATCAAAATCAGATTTTCGCATCTGAATATGTTCCCTTGTAAGTCACATGCCCGTAGCTTTGCCCGCAGCCGTGCCCAAGGGCATCGGCGTGCTCCCTTGCCCGCTGAAAGGCACGTTGAGCACCTCTGGTTTGGAGCATCGCGAATTTGTCCTCCCTTCTCTCGCCCGTGCGATGATTGATGATTTCGAAGCATCAGCACCCGACGCTCTCTTTCTCCCTCCCACGCAAGTTGCGTGGACGTTGAGAAATTTTCCGAGTTGTCGACTCGTAAAAATAACGGGAGACAATAAGCGGAGACAGTTCTTCGTCTGTGAGAATTATTTTTAGATCGGCTAGGAAGACTTTCTTGAATACTGAACGCCCTCGTTGTCGCACGTCGATCTCCTTGCATCCCATGAATTATGCATCGTTTTTCCTACTCGTTATTTCCTGAAACGCTCCCGATCGCAGCGTACCGAAAAAAAAGATGTTCGCCAACTTTCGATAGATCGATCATTCGCTGGAATTAGCCCTCTGCGATCGAATGAACGAGCATGGTGCCCAGTACTTATTCCATCAATAATTATAATTAAATTAAATGAACGACTTAGAAAGGTTGATTTTACAACACCACGTGTGGTGACATAGCGCCAATATAAAATATTAACTTGAAATGTGAGAAGTACGAAGAAGTTTATTGGAAGCGGAGGTAATTAGAAGTTGATGTTGCAAATTGTTGACGCACGTCGCGACGATCTGTCAAGACGGTACCGATTTGCCGCACGGTGCAACATTTACGATCCGCAGACTTGTCCCCCGTTAGCTTGGATCGGAATTAACGTAGCCGCCATGTGACATTATTTATGAATTGGAAAGCATCGCTGATAACCTATATCGAACACGCGAAAATCGTATATTTCGGTGTCAGCCACCGCGTCTAGGCAGATTAAGTGATCTGTCACGCCAGTGGTTGGTTGATTTCCAGTATTTATTTTCCCCAGAATTCCTTGTCGTCCGTCGTATTTCTCCGCCGAGAAGCATCAAGGAAGAAGAATTTGATAAATAAAGATAACATGTCCTGCGGTTGCTTTATTTCTGGACGTATTTCCCCTAGAATCTTCCATCGACTGTTGCGTTTCACGGCTGAGACATCAAAGAAAAGGATTACGATTAATCTGGGGTGATAAAAGCACTTCTTCGTTTCTGCCGACTCTTTTCCCTATTGCTTGTCGGTGGTGATCCAAAATTATGTATTTCGTCATCGATAGCTCCATGTAGAGTTTCTACTTCCTCTTGAATTTCCTGTTGTCTGCCACATTTATGGATTAGGCATCGAAGACCAGCAATTTAGTTGATCCCGGGATATAAAGATACGTCTTCATTTCTGATGTCTCTTTTCCCTGTTCCTTGTTGTCGTTGATCTTGAATTAAAGTATTTCGTCATTGATTGCCGTATCTCGAGTTTACATTTCCTCGAACCTTTCCTGTTGACTGCTCGATCATCAGAGACAAGCACTTTAATTAATCTAGGGATATAAAGATACGCCTTCGATTCCAGTATCACTTTCTCCTAGAATTACCTGCCAGCGATAGAATCTATTTTTTGATCTGTCTCGAAATTTTCCTCGTCGTCCCGGAATATTTTATTCGGGACACAGTAAAGAGAAAAAATTGAATGAATTTCTCGGAATGTTTCAGATATTTCAGAACACGCAGGGGGATCTGTCAGACACGCATAATTTTCCATTAACTCCCTGCCAGATAAAAATGCCTATTAATATACTTGGCATGTCGCAGATAAAAAAAAACGAGCTGGTACGAGTGCTTATTATTCGCGTCTTTATCTTGGGGAAGGTCAATGCTCGGCCTTGTTCGTTCTCCAGTTTTCCTCTTATCTGTCACTTTACGTCGGTCGAGACCCGGTACTCGTCGATCATCGAGATCATCGCGTCTTTTCGCGGCAATTGTTCGCTCCGCGAGATCTCAAGCCAATCTCGCAAAAAGGAAGATGCTGCGACGCACAATCGTGCCAGCAGTTACGAAACTGGTCCAAGCCAAAATTCCAAACAAATTAATCTTTTCGCTTGTTATGTATCCTGCCGAGTGATCTTACTATTGTTATATAGTGAAGTGTGTGCAAGTCTCGAAAATGTACCCTCTCGAAAGGGGTGATTCCCGAGGTCATCTGGAGTAACTTTTTCCTGTGCGAAAACGTTCTCCGTGGCTTCGTCAAGGTGTTATTAACGAAAAACACGCACTCGGCCTGTGCTCTGATAAGTCTGTGTTTTTCGTTAACATGTAACTCCTCAACAAAGCAAAGGGAAAAGTTAGCCTGTATATTGTGTACGTTAGGTATATACTGTCATGGTAAAATATGTCTTTATTATTCTCAACTTGTATATTCCAACAGCAAAATTCTATTCAAATCATTTCCGCATTGTTACGTTAAGTTATACGATGACCATGCAGATTTTCGAAAATTTAAATGTCCGTAGATAAACTGTATGTTCAACTTCGGTAATCTAGAAACACGTAACACGTCGTATCGGGCTGACATAATCACGGTATAAGTACCGAAGGATCCGCAAAAAGTACAAAATTCGTTCTCGAAATCGTCGTGTTTTCGAGGTCGTCGAGACGTGGGTATCGATCGGGCAGAAGTTCCCCGAAACGTAGGTCAAACGCAACAATTGCTCCGGTGTGACTTATCGACTTGTTCACGCTCGAGCGACGGTCGCAGCCGTCGCTGTCGGTCGCGCGAATGACGTCACGACGTGCCGGAGCGGCGCGATTGGTCCGCGACAAGGCGAAACGTCACGGTCACGGTGGTGGGGATGAACTGGATGGAGGGGAGGCGGCAGAGAGCGGTCTCGGCGTTGTGCTATTTTCATCGGCGCGCTACGCTACCGCTGGCCCAGATTCGATGCGACCGTCACGAAGTATACCTGACATCCGACTCTGCCCGCGAGTTCGTTGGGCCTCCCGGCTCGTTCATCCTGATCGAACATCCGTAACAAGTCCGGCACGGTTCGTAACCAGGCGGATGAGAAAACAACGCGAGTTATAATCCCATCGAAAGTCGTTTCGAACCTCTCTGGAAGTTACGTACCGAACTCTCTGTTCGCCACTTGTGGCCGGCTCGTGGCTGTCCGTGTGACCTGGCGGAGCCACGCGCGCACCAGTGCAAACCGTGTTCACCGCGATTCTGCAACGGTGTTTCGAAGTGCACGTAAGATGTGACTCCCCAAGTGCCGTGGTGCTCTCCACACGCAGTTTTATTGACATCACCACCGTGTGACAAGAATTCACGCCTGTGCTAGACCATTGTGCGCCGAACACACGGCTAGCAGGCACGCGGAACGTTACGCTGAGAACCCGACGTCTAGATTCATCGTCAAATGACCTCAAGGTACGTCTGGGCCACTGTACAAGGGTAACCGGTGTTTAGGGATGTGTAGGACTTCGTATGTTATTTACCGTAGCTTTGAGTTAGCTCTTCGTACTCTTTCTGCAACTTTACACTTTATCCACCGGAAACCTAAGGGACCCAATTACTGTGGGGGTACCCATTATTGTGTCTATATTGATTATACTTATTTTTAAATTTAACGTATCTTTTTTAATATTCAATTATGCTTTAGAAATAAGTACAATTAACACTAAACCTACCGAGACTTAAAAATAACTGATTTCGTGCGGTTCGCATTACATTATAATTCAGTGAAAGAACTTTCATAATTTCAGTAATTGTACAATAAACGTGGTAGGTCTAGTGTTAATGTAGACACCGTAATTGGTACCCCCACAGTAGTGGAATCTCTTACCCTACATTAATGACGCTATAGCGGCGCCAATATACGTATCTATTTACTGCAAACTTCTCTTGACAATAACAGCGGACAAAGGAAAGAAAACAGGTCTATTTTTGGCCTGATCACGCCTCCCTTCGTCAACGTTTCAAAACAGTCCCAACGTTTCATGGCTTGCCGCGACGAGTATGGCGATTAACGTTGTCACGAGCGTGATTGCAAATGCGGGAGAGTGTTTACTATTCGAAAGAGTATGTTACTTTTGTTACAACATCCGCTCCTGGCCGCTATCCGTCACGTGGCCGAATTTTCGCCGATTACACGCTCGATGGCTCATTCAAGCCTTGCCTCTGTCGGCGCAGGAACCGAACAGGTCACACGCGGCATTCCTTGGCATTGCGGATTGCATCGGCGCGAATCTCTGCCAGGTAGCGATTATTAAACAGCGTAAACGAAAACCTGTTAGGACGCATGGGATTACTTGTCCTGGTCGCACGGTTTAGAGGTTAGATTGATGCAATTTCATCGATCGATGTCATCGATGAATGAGTTTTTCGACGATCGAACTGCAACGCCAATTGTTTCGAATCTAAATTGAAAATGGAGACCCGCGGTCTTTTATTCGTTCTTTGTTTGGTTCTGTCTGTTTGGGGGCGCCGGGTTTGTCATTGTGAACACGGAAAAAGAAGTAAACAGACGAATGGAATGCACTACTGTGCTTCTCGTAATATTTCTTGTTGTTACTCTCGTGTTGTTTTTTTTTTGTTTTCTCTCGTTAACCCGGTATGAATTGGAAGTACAAGGTTGGGTACATGCGAGTCATAAAGAATATATTGAAATGTTTTTTATTTAAATGTTGAAAATTAGTCTGTAGCGAAGTAACTGAGAAAATTAGTTATTCATTTTAATTGACGTCCGAGGCCGACTATTAGTACCAAACCAGGAAATGTTCAAACTTATTTTTTCTCAGTCATTAATCAATAATAATCGTTTGAAAAGTTGTTCGTATTTAGTGTAGAATTCCGAGAAAATTGTTTTTAATCAATACTGTTGAACGAAATTAAGTTTGAACATTGTTTACTTTAACGAGAGTTTAAACGGAAGATTGAAGATTGCGTTCAATGCAACGGGTTAATTGTTTGGGCAGTCGTCCGGAATCGGTTGTAGAGAAATAATTTCCAGGCCTGTTGCCGACGTTTTCCCCCATATGTCATGGTTCTAAAACCGCCGTTGCGGCGTAGTAAGGCGTGTGTGATCGATCGACCGATTTTTCTCTCCAGCCTGCCTGTTATTGCTAAATGTGGAGCCGGCACGTGGGAGGATACGTGTCCGCAACCGTGTCCGTTCGCCGTTTATCAGACTCGGTTACGAATTGGGTACAGTCTCTCTCGAAGAGCTAATGGGCAACCATTTTTATTACTATTTTTATCGCAGCCTGTCTCTCTCTCTCTCTCTCTCTCTCTCTCTCTCTCCAGGCACATTGAACTTACGCGTGACCCATAACGTCTCGAAACTTGAGCAACACGAACTATAACGTCACTCCTCACTAGATCATCCCTAGGAACTTCCCTATTCACGATTATTACACTTTGTTCAAATAATGGAAGACTATTTTTTTCAAAATATTTTACCACTTGTGCCGCAGCTATTTATAACAAAAGTGTTACAGCAGGTGAGAAACTGCTTTCCCTAACTTTGCAGATGTGCTGCTATTTTGTTTAGACTTCGGACAAGTACATTCAGTGATAGCGTAAAATTTCTCTACGATAAAAGGAGCGCATTAATTTTTTAATGTAAATTGAGAAGGCTCTGAGACACCCCCATTATTTTTCTGTTTAGTAATTAGTATTTATTGTATGTCCATATTTACCTCTGCTTAAATATTAGTAACAAGACTGCGGATTTTTATGCAAAATAAAAATTGTATTAATTACAAGTTCTATTATATACCAAAATAATAGAATTCTACTTCGACCTAAGAGTAACATAAGAAACAATTCTTCGCAATGTTCTATCGACTTCTTTAACGATCCTATCTCACTGAGATTGAAGCCTAAGGGTGGTTTCAACCCCGAAGAACCATAACCCGGCTACCAATAAAAATTGTCCGGAAGTTCTGTCGCGACTGTTCCGGCGCTCGCAAAGTCTGAAGCGAAAATAAAATGGTTCGAGTTCTGTCGGAGCTGCCAAAATAATTCGTGCCGCTCTCGGCGAGTCGCGGCGCGTTCTCACCGGCAAGAATTATTACGCAAGCGTCGTTTACCAACTGTCGCGGCCTAGCTGCGTCGCAAAATTCAATTGCATTAGAAACTGTTTGCGCGGTGTATTGCGTTTTGGTGCACCCGCTACGGAAGCTGACTGCCTTGGAAAGGCAAGAACGAGCACACCTGCGGACGTTACGTCGGTAACATAATCGTCTTAGAAATCGCGTTCCCAGCGGTTGACCTTGGCTCGCGCCAGAACTCGTGAATTTCAGCTCGACGGCTATTTTCGAGCCGAACAGACACGTTCGTAATCGACTGACATGGTGCTTTTTTTCCTTCTTTTTATACCTTGCTCTCACGATTCGATCGAAAGAATCCCGCGTTGACCTAACCGTTCGCTAGCTGTGGCTCGCGGAGACGCTAAACCGTCTGCAAACACGAATAGACGACGCTGCCGATGGGGAAACTGAAAATTTTTTTTTAGCATCATTTTATTCTTCGAGTCATGTCGCACTGAGGCGTCACGCGACGAATACGTGATATTTCTTGCGAAGGAAAATGATTTTGCGCCTTGGCACCGTGGACGTTAGCTAGCCTCGGCTGGGATTACTAATGATTATCTGATTCAGTGTAGATAACGAAGACAGAGTAGTAGTTTTTTAGGCAAAATATTCATCGATATCGATCGTGATACGCTATCGAAAACATTCCACCGATGGCCGATATATTGTTCAAGGCCTAGAGATAGAACAATAGCACTGCGGTTTTTTCATTTGACGGTAGAAACCAATTCTAGAATATTTTCCATCGATGTTCGGTGGCTTTTGTAAAAGACGGATACAAACTGAAATTTTTCACAGAAAAATGTAATCCTATTTTGGCTGCATTTTTACCAGGAAAAAAGTCGAGCAAACTTTTGTCGTACGTTTCGAGGTATTCGTGAAGGTACATTGGACTGTTAGTATTTATAAAAAAGACTTTGGTGGTAAAAAATAGTCCATGACGATTTGCGATGCATTAAGAATATCGATTGATTATGTTTTAATTTTCATATACTGTTGAATGAAATCACAGCCATTCGAATATTGTAATAAACCAATTTTTTAAAAATACGATTTGTATCATTAGTGAAGCAATTGCTTTACAAACATTTTCATAAACTGTCGAATAATACGAGCATTTTAATCTACCATTTTAGGAATACATGCATCATTTATATTCGTAGAAACGCGACCATTTTATGAACATTTTTGTAGACCGCTGAATGATGTCACAACTATACGACCATTTTATCAGACTGTTTTATGAATATTCCCGCGAAATAACGAACATCAAAGGAGACGGTAAATCTACGCCAATATTTGCAACACTAGAACAAATTGAAAACAAGTTACAGCCAGCGGGGGTACATTGTTTGAACTTTAGAGCGTGCCGACAAAGTTCACACGTACGCCTGTTAGGCAGTCTATACATGTAGTTGTTAGACTATAGTCAAGAAATGTTTTAAATTCTTCGAACCAATTGAACAACGTTACCGCTGCGAACTGGTTCGATGACATAATTTCTTCAGGCTCGAACTGGAACAAGCGATCTACTAACGTGGCTGAAGGGAGACACGATTGAATAATCGGTTCTTGTGCGTGCATCTTCTTCTGCGTGCTATCTCCGATGGCTTGAGATTACCATAGATGGTAGTATCATCACAGTTGCTGAAAATAGCAGACACTTAAATATTTTCTAGACCCGTGATGGTCATGGTAGGGGCCCCTCAAACGCTTGCTTCTCCCACCAGTCTCTCTTTCACGCAACGCGCACTATGGTGGGGAAATTCTTGTCTCAATTGAGACAAAAATACTCGTCCCTGTTCTAAACGCCATAGTTGCCAGATCAAGACTTGTTCCCCCACTCTAATTTCCCCTTCCACGATCCTATTCCCCCACGCTTCCGCCACGAGCCTGTCACGTGACGCGTTCCATGTGTGACAAAGTCACGTGACTAACCCGCTACTGGCAGAGAGAGGGTAACTTTTTCCCCTCAATTCGTGCTACCTCCCCTCGTCTGGCAGCTACGAGGAAACCGATCGCTTGGAATTCTTATTTAGTATAAAACAAAACAACAGATCCTAGTTATAAAATAGGCGTAGAAAATTATTAAAAAATCATCCTAAAGCTCTCTTTGGATTATATTACAGCAGACAAGGAAACTTTCGATTTGCTAATTAAATTAGATAAAGCGATATTTCATTCTTTAATAATTGTAATAAATTGAAGATAATACGTCGGTATCATTAAATTCTTTAAATTTTCATTTTCAATTTTCAGTTTCACTGTGTTATATTGTATCTTTTAATTTTCGTTGTAAATTGATTCCCGATGGACGTTGAAGCATTTCGAGGGAAAAATCGGTGCACAATCGAGACCACGTTTATTCGTGGTAGTATTGCAATTGCTTCGACGATATTTCCGCGGGTTTCCCGACCGAATCAAGAGTCGAGAATCATGTTTCTCGGACAGCAAAAACCGGGATGCAGTTTGTTGTTCGGTTCCACGTCGGGAATCGCGAGATTGCGGTGTACCGTGACAAAGAGCGCAGTCCCGTGTTACATTTATAGATCGAGGGATGGCGAGACGGGGGATGCGCTGTAAACACGTGCTTCCCGAATAAATATAGCGCATTCCAAATGTCAGGATCATGTGTATCGGCGGCGGGACGCGCTCGAACACCCCGTTTCCCGGAAAATTACGGTCTCGGTGCTTCGTGTCTCTGATCGAGTCGCCGGAGCTTGGAGAATTGATCGATTGATCTACAGGAATATAGCCTCTGAACCGCCACCGTAAACACTATGAATATAGCCTATGAACCTCTTCGCTCGTCCCCAACTATGAATCCGATGCACTTGTGACATTTGGAAGCCTGTGAGAGACCGTAACATAAACATTTTCACTTTACCTAACACGTTCACTGCCATGTCACGCATACGTGGGTTTTAAAATGAATTTTTACGTTAATATATTCATTGTACCAAACTTGATTAGGATCTATAAAATGCAAGAAAGTTGGACGACTCTCGATATCATACATTTAATTTTTTTCAATTTTTATTTCATTAAATAACTTACTTTGATTTTATGGAGTTTTTGAGGTTTCTAGTTTGGCAGCCAAAGTGCTAATGGTGGACATTTAACTATCACATGCTTCTCAGAAATATTTGAAAGTATCTTTTTGGTCGAAAAGTAATTCTTAGAATGAAATACAGTTAACCCTTTGTGGATAAGAATTTTTTCTGAACCAGTCAGTTTCACCTAACAGCGTTGGTATTAAGAAAATATCCACGAGGAAAATATTTCCAGCAGGTGTTTACGCGATAAATTCTGATAAAGGGATCGATACTGGATCTTGAAATTAATCTTAACAATTAATGTTTCAAGGGTTTCATAGAGACTCATCTCAGTAGATATCTTCAAGTTCGTGGCAAGGTGAATAAAGTAATTGATATTGAATCTTGAAATTAATCCGGATATCTTGCGATATAATGATTGTACCTAGTGATTTTCCCCCGGAGCTTAATTCCTCGAATTTATCTAAAGGAATTTTTTGGGATCAGCAATAGCTGGGCCAATGTTTTACCATCGAGACGATTTATGATTGTATGAAAACTGCGGCTGATAAAAGTCAGAGAAGATCGCCGAGATCTATCTCGGTGTTCCTTCCATGGCCGCGATCGGAATTGCGTAATGAATTGCGAAATTAAATATAGAAACCGGGGTGAGAGACTGTCTTCTGCCTCGCGCCATTTCCGGTTGACGAGGAAATAACGTCGCGTCATGATTCAATGCTTCGCTATTAATTTCCAACGAGCGCCGCTTCCATCCCGCTGAAAAGCACGGAGAGTTCGCTAATTAATTAATTAGCGAAGAATCAGCGGAACACGAGTAGAATATAATTCTTGACTTTCAGAGTTCATAGCACTCGCAGAAGAGAACCGAAAGAGGCCGTTTCCTTATCTTTTTATGGATCTCCCGGAATTTGAATTCCTCTTTGCGAAGTTCCAAAGAAAATTATGCCGCGGAAATTGCAAATAATGTGGAATTAGTTGGAAACACTCTGACGTTCGCGAAAATCTTTGGAGACCATAGAAGAATTTAATTAAACGCAAAATCATTTATACAGACCCTTATAATTTTCATTTTGAGCCTTCTTGTAATATGCATATTTTCTATTAATTGCAATAAAATTATTTCGGACGAAGCTATTTCAAGAGGTGCATCCGAAGATTTTTCTGCCAATATTACATTTCACGAAATTTCAAAACCATCCGTATATTTCTTAAAATGAATTATCTCTTTGTTGCTGAAGAAAAAATAAGAAAAATGGAAAATATGAGTTTTGTTTAATCGTGCGACTGGTTACTGATAATTTTTAGCGTTTGAAGAATTTTTGTGGACACATTTTTCATTAATGGTTAATATTGTTTACAACAAGCTGCTCACAGGGGGAAATTCCTTTTCGTCATAAGCGTTTTCTTTTTGCACTATCCTATACATTCTTTCCAACGCCGATACTACCCAATGAACTCTTGACCCGCGATTCCTCTTGTCTCTCGCTGATTATTAGTCTCGTCTGCGGTCTCGATGATCGACAATGAATTTCCTTGTTCCAATGCTCTTCGCCGATGAGGGGAACACTCTCACACATGTCGGAATTTAGTAACTTTCTCGAATAAGTAATTAGCTTTCCATTGCAACTATCAGTCAGCGGAAAATTATATCGTTTCACCGATTATTACTGCACCGTGGCAAATTTGGAATGCCCGATGACGTTGTTGCCGATAACTGGACTGCGAAATGCATTTGTGATGCATAAATATTTTTAGACGAATAGAAATCATTGTATTTATAATGGTGGATTTCAATACAGTTTCATTTACTTCTCATTCTTTTTATCTTTAATAGAAAACTTCACCTAATTTCAGTTTCCTTACGTTTCAAATCATCGCAAAAAATCAGCATAAATTGATTAATGATACTAACCCTGTTTTTGAATCTTCAGATTGTAGAAACTCTAATAAAAATATATTCGAAGATGTGAAAAATGAATTCTTATTCTTGTTGACGCTGAAAATTGAAAAGTTGACTTATAATTGTAAAACTAACAAAAAGCAATTAACACTAGAACTACCAAGCAGTAAATGCAACTGGCATACATTGCCTTATAATAACAACACACTTGAATTTGTTTAGATTCCTTACCAGTTTTGTTTAAATATCTACTTCGATAGAGAAGTTTATTAAAAAATTTTCTCATGAAAACATATTTATAATTTCATTATTTCTATAAGAAAAAATTAGGAGCAAGTCATTTTGACTCTTCCGGTAGTTCTAGTGTTAAAAACCTAGAAATGCATTCACCAAAACATTTTACTCAATAAACACACATAAACGAAATTAATGGGTTTGAGAAAAATTATTTAAAATTTTTTTAAAATTATTTATGCTCGCTTTTTCATACAATACCACAAACTCACGTCCTCATTCCCGAAACAAAAAACCGTATAAATACGAATAAACCGTGTTTGAAAAAAATCACGTATCCGTGAACAAAATGTTTTAAGAGAGACCGTGTGAAAAGAGACGGATGTGTGTCGCTTTAGAAAAAAATCTGACAAAAAATATAAAATAACATTACATATAACGTTCGTTCCGTAACATATTCCGGTTTTTTCCAAACGCGAGGGGATTAAACTCGGACAAAGAATCGTGTGTTCCATGTATGAGTAATGAGACAGTGGAATCGTTCGACTGGGAGCATCCGATATTTTCGAGGTGGCGTGAAAGACATCGGAAGAGTTCGATGCGAGGAGGTCGAACGAATTGCCGCGAAGAGGCTCGAACGACTGTTTAAACATCCGAGCAATAAATTCCGTCGTTTAGTGTCGGTTAGACGTTGTCCTTGTCGGTCGCGCGATGCCATCGGCGCGAGTTATCTCGTGACATAACACCGAAGATATTTTTCTTTCGGCGTTCGCGTCCCCGCCATTGAAATCCGACTTGCATTCGCTCGGCTTGCCAAATCATGCTGTCGCCAATTCGCAAATTGACACGAGGGAGAGCGAGACTTTTCCCCTCGGGCGCGATCTTACGAATCGTGAAATTGTTTTCTCAAAATGACCAGTAAACAAACATTTAGGCTGCGTATCTACTGATATTGGCAAATTGTTGTTCCAGAGTCCTATTTCGGGACACGATTCTAACAATATTCGATGATCACAGCTTCTGCTACAAATCTGGCGTTAAACGAGACATGGGCCAAATGATTAATGAATGAACATCAGTACTTAATGAATGAACTCCACTAGTGAATTACTAGACTACTAGTTCTACGTTAATTGTACAAAGCGGAAAATATGTGAAAGTGTGTTTCTTCGTCCAATAATTTTAATAAGTCGAAAGTAGTGGTACCTTCGAATTCTTGTGATACAAATTCTGTATTTCATCATTTTTGGTATATGTCATAAATGCATAAAACTCGTAATGTAATAATTACGCAAACAAGCCTATCATAGGGCCATTGAACCAGCTCGAAATACAAATAGCTTGATCGTCTCATGATAGCAATACACTAGGCATGGGCGTGGGTGGGGCCCCTCAAACGCGACTCTTCCCCCACCAACGTCTCTTTCATGCAGTGCGCACGTTCCTCGCGGTCTCGTGTCTTCGTTGCGTCACCGCATGTGCCCATAGTCGCGTGATGAGGGGAGGGAGCACGAATTGAGGGGAAAGAGTTACCCTCTCTCTGCCAGTACCGGGTTAGTCAATTACAATTGTGACACAGGAACGACAGAGATGGAATGCGTCACGTGACCTGGCCGTGACGGAAGCGTGGGAGAATAGTGCAGTAGAAGGGCAAATTATTATATATAGGCGCGTCCTTTCTCCATGGTAATGGCCCTTACTGGAAGGGGGGGGGGGTACCTCGAACGTGCCCAGCCCTAGGACCTCGATTGTTATAATTCATAACTGAAATTTTAGGGAATTTTCAAGTTTAAATTAATTGTACAAGAATTATTTTCACTATAATTCTGTATGCTTCAAATTTAAATAGCTCACTTTACGGCGCTCAATAAGCAACACTATGCATTGTTCAAATCAATATTTAATCTCGCATTGCAATCAAGTAATTGTTCTATTATACGAACTCTCATGTTACCTTGTTAACTTCGTGTGGGATGTCGAACAGCTGCAAAAGAAATAACTGCCAAATAGATTGTAATTGTAAAATAAAGAAGATCATTTTAATGAAAGATTAATGTTATTATTATTTGTTATTTTTTCGTATATTTCAAATTATGTTCAGTCACTGGTCAGGTCACCGCACGCGACGCTATTCAGTGATCCATAGTCTCACATTTAATCTGTTCGTTAGTATAAATCTCGTTTAGGGATTAGATCCGTTCGACACGACAACCTACACGCGATTATGCGAATTTCTGCTCCGCAAGATTCGCCGGCTTTCGTTCAGTTTGCCAAAAGTTCGCCGAGGCAACTCAATCGAACGTTAATGAAGTATCACAGGCCTTCGTGATCCGAGGATGTAATAATTACGATTGTGTTTCTCAATTCCAATTAATTGGAAGCCAATTGTACGATTTTAATTAATACAGTGGTTAGACTGCGGGTCTGTGTGCATTTGTGTGTATCTGAGGATTTCTGAACGACGAGAAAACGTTTTCTAATCAATTTCACCAAATCCACAGTATATATATAACCCGAATAAAATTGATCGATGCTAAATAAATGCAATCAGAATCGGAACCAAATTAGCGAAGCGCGGGAATTTATATTTGAAACAATTGGCAGAATATTCATCAAGTTTCGTAAAATTTATAAATTGATTCCCAGTTTTGATTATACATTTTTTAGTCAGGTCGACTCGAACAGTATGCAAGGGCTTGAATTAGTATCGATAAACGGATACCCAGATGCACACCTCTAACTTGCGTTTTAACTTTCTCGTTGTATTTTTACAGAGAAATCATAAAATTGTTTTGAATCCCCATTATCAATAAAAATGAGTAATTTCATACTGATCCGGAACTACGGCATAAAAATTTACGTGGAAAGTTTTAAATAGCAAGACTTCTTGGGTACCTCTTCATTATTGACATAAGTCTCCATCCTTATCGATAGACTGTGGATCTTCGTGGAAGTTTTCAGTTTCGAAGTTTGTTTCACAGAAGTTCGAATAAGAGACAATTTTCTTTCACAACCTGAAGACTTCTTGTGGCAGAAGTGAAACGGAAATACCGTTAACATACACCGGTCGTCTTCTAGTTCGACCATCGATTTTTGTTAATAACACGCCAAGTTCGCAAACTTTTAACAAAGTCTCATGCAGTCACGTTACTCCACGTGCTGGATTTCCAGGAAGGACTTCTTCTTATCGACACTCCATTCGTCCGATCGTTCGAGCAAATATGTAACGTCGATCCATCATCGACGGGTGTCTTCATCGAAGATAATTGAGTGCACAAATTGCAGTCAAATCAACGACAAAGCTTTTTTTTAGCCTTTTTTAGTCTTTTGGACTCGGCGTCGTTTTGTATTTTCCTCGTCGAGTATTCCTGTCACGAAAGTGAAGTTCGCGGTCTTGGAGACGACGGAAGGTCTATTTTTTCATTGCTGGCGTTGTTTATTATAATCCTCGTTGAACCGTTGCCAGAACGAAGTCAGTTCTTCGCAGCGTGAGCAAATGGACGCACAACAGAAATGAAAAAATTGTTTCTACTTACCATCGATTAATGCCAATTAGTAATCTTAAGAACCTCCCACGTGGACAATTCACGGAATCTATATATTCCATAAAATTGAGCTAAATAAAAGAGCTCTTTCATACTCTTCTTGGAAAATTTAATATACAATTTTAACGTGCATGAATATAATTGAATTCCTTATATTTAACAACAGAATATGGTTTCATACGTAGACCTTGATGCATAAAAATACTTTCACGGTAAAAATGAGTATATGAAATATGAAACTGTAAAATACATTTCAAGAATTTAAAAATACTGTTGTATTATTTTCAACATATTGAAATAGAGAGAAATAAATTTCTCCATTTATGAAGAAATGTGGCTGAAAATTAGGATAAAATAAAAAATATATACTCAGTACCGAGTTTGTTAATTGAAACGTCAGCATAAATCTTTTATTAAATAATCTCCATAGTTATCTAGTATTAATACACAGGTCTTCTCATATTTCAAAATTTTGTGGGTGTCATAAATCCATAAAAATTCACAATTTAACAGCAACTCTAATTTCCAGGTAGAAACTCATTAATAAATTTGAGCTGGTGATTCTGGAACGGCTTGTACAATAAATCAACGCATCACACTTGATAAATGCACGACGCCCCCGAAAAGTTATAACAATTCGCGCACGATCGGCCCCGCTCGCGTCAAGATTATGCGCTCGGACACGCGGCTCATCGTAATTTTCATTCGCGCGTTCCTTAACAATTACCAATCGTGTGGATGCGTTTCGTTTTGCGACTCGGAAATTGCATAAGTTTCAGTTAATACGAGCCGAGCGTGCCGGCGCTGTTGATTCATGATCTTGCGCTCGCAATCAGCTTAGCGGTTTCGAGATTAAACGTTCTACGCGCCACGGGTGCACGATAAAAAGAGAATGGACAAGAATTCAAATTTCGTTTCTTGCCGGGTCAAATCACTCAGTCAGTCAGTCTCCCGAAAACTATTTCTTCATATCCTAGCATGCTGTGAACCGAAACTCGAAAAAATCAATGCTTGAACATCAAAGTGCCATTTTGTTAATTGACAAGATATTTAATTTATCGTGGGTCACGCGATGAAGATACTGTTTTATTTATTTATTTTTTTTAACTAAGTGATCGAAATCATGCACAGCAGCAAGACAGTCTCTTGTTTTTGCTTTAAAAATATGATATGTAGTTTAAATGTTAGTAAAGATTCCTGCAAAAATTGATACAGAAACACCCTCTGAATAGGGATGAATGATGGCTATTGCGTTGAAATATACCACTTCATCTGATCCAAAAAATTTTTGGGCACATTACCTAGTAAACTAATCCCAACATCTAAAAAAAAAAACTGAAAAAATTGCAAGTAGTTTGGTTCAAGTTTTGAAAAAGTTATTAGCTTTTGAAGCGTGTCCACTTAATTTTGTCCACCGACTACATCGTGGTTTTTATAGGACGATCTATAAAAATGCAAGGACAATTTGTTGTTAAATGCCCAAGTACGACCACTTTATTACAGTTGGAGCGCGGAAAGACGTAACCGAATAAATGTTTAATCGTGACGAACGGGGGTGGAGGAAATCCCGTAAAGTGTTTCTGTAATCTATCATTGGGAGACAATCGCGTGCTATTCTTGCCTCCGCCGCAAGAACAAAGAGGTGACGTTGGCGCGTTGATGAAGGAAAAGCTAGGATCACCGGGATTTTACCGTTAGCACCTTCGGCAGGAGAGCGCCGACGAAAAAAAGATTCACTGAAATCAACCTAGAAACCTACTTCACCGCGGAATACGTACGGCTCAGTGAAAACGAGTACGAGCGCACGCTCGTTCATCTTTTTACGGTCGCGTATCGCGATCCGAGAGAAGTGAAACTCGCAGCAGCCGTCGCCGCCGCCGTCTCGCGTTTTTCTCATTTTGCTGCAAGTTGATCCGCGAGAAAATCGCGCATATCTTATTAATCTTCATTATCCGCGTTCTCTTCTTCTGCTGGGAGCTACGTTTATGAACAGATGTTTCGTTAACGAACAATGTTGTCAAAATTTGTTGATCATTTAACAGTTAGTCGTTAAAATGTTTAGTAAAATTTTTTCAGTGAATTAGTTCGTTCTTCAATGGACATTTACGTAAAAGTTTCATCAAACACTCGTTACATACAAAAGTATCAACCAGAGTTTCGCTAATTGCACCTTTATGGTTCTAATTAAATCCTCATCCAAAGGCCTTGGTATTCTCATGCAACCATTTTATAAATTCTCATCCAAAGGTTTCGTTACATGCTGGCCCAAAAAGGAGCGGTCCCCAATCATTCAATATTAAACTTTTGTCTAGAAAAGTTGCCCTTGATCATCCAAATGTTTCGTTACATGTCCCTCCAAAGGTTTTATCGCTGAACTGAACGGTCTGGTGCTAAACCATC
>CM052111.1:11620636-11639492 GCA_028454245.1 Halictus quadricinctus
CTCCAAAGGTTTTATCGCTGAACTGAACGGTCTGGTGCTAAACCATCCAAAGATTTCGTCAAACTTCCGTCTGGAAAAGTTGCCTTTGATCATCCAAATGTTTCGTTACATGTTCATCCAAAGGTTTTGTCGCATGCTCAACTGAAAGGTTTGGTGCTCAACCATCCAAAGGTTTCGTTAAACGCTCATCTAGAAAAATTGTCCTCGTTCATCCAAAGGTTTCGTTCAACTTCCTTCTGGAAAATTTGCCTTTGATCATCCAAATGTTTCGTTAAATGTCCATCCAAAGGTTTTGTCGCATGCTCAACTAAAAGATCTTGTCCTAAACCATCCAAAGATTTCGTTAAACTTTCGTCTGGAAAAGTTGCTCTTGATCATCCAAAGGTTTCGTTACATGTCCATCCAAAGGTTTTGTCGCATGCTCAACTGAAAGATTTGGTGCTCAACCATCCAAAGGTTTCGTTAAACGCTCATCTAGAAAAATTGTCCTCGTTCATCCAAAGATTTCGTTAAACTTTCGTCTGGAAAAGTTGCCCTTGATCATGCAAAGGTTTTGTCGCATGCTCAATTAAAAGATCTGGTTCTCAACCATCCAAAGATTCCTAGAAAAATTGTCCTTGATCACCCAGAGGTTCCATTAAACGGTGATCCGAGGACCTTGTAACTCTCGATCAACAAGCATTTCATAAAAATCCCATGCGAAGGTTTCGCGGTAAATTCGAGCAGAAACAAAGTCCTAAAACCGCCAGAAGGTTTCGTTGAACGATCCCCTACAAAACTTATCCTTGCCAAAGGTTTCGTACACCGGTAAAAAAATCCATCCAAAGGTTTCATCAAACTCTCGACTGAAATTCCGCGAAACTTTCGAACAGTTTTGCAGCAGCCCGGCCGGTACAGTGGCTTCGTTAAACGCTCTCAGAGAACGAGTTCATTGTGTATTCGGCGTGGAAGGGTGTGGTGTCCCGGTTCTCTCGAATGGTCGAAACCGATTCGCTGTCGGGGCATTCAATAATTTAGTACTTCGTTTAGTATTGTATAGAGGGTCCAGGCCGGGGTCAAGCTTGGTTGGTGAAGGGCCCCCGGGAGAATTGAATAATCGATGTATGATGGGGATTGTTGTCGAGAGATCGATTTGACCTTGACGAGAGAGGAGTCACGATCGCACGAGCGTTTTCGCGTGCAGGCTTTTGCCATGTCGCTGCCAATTATCCTGTTTATTCCGGTACGTCAATCCGAGAACGGTCTCTCGTTCTCACTTTTACTAGTCCGTCATCGTGTACATCTCACCGATCCCTAGATTGTAGTAGCATCAGTATAGTTGGTGGTGGTGGTGGTGGCGGTTGTGGTAGTGGGTGATGATCGTTTCGAGAGCTGTCGTTACGTAAAAAGAGATTTCGTAAATCGTCTCGACGCCCTGACGGAACGACGACGCCGCGCGATTCGTCCCCCGCGAACTATCGGCAAACTATATTTGCGAGTCGATGTGCGCTGCGAATTTCGCGGATCCGCGTCCCACGAAGAGACCGGGCCGTCAGTCGGGCTAATTTTCGCAGAGGAAACCAACACTCACGTTTCGGATCGAGCGCAAATTAAAAGTGGACGCGCGCGCGTAGCTTCGTCGCTCTCTCGCGCACAACTAGGACAAATTTTAAAAAACTGCCAAACAACGACGCAGAAACCATTTTCTTTTTTGCCGGTAAGGATTAGCACAACTCGTTCGCTCGCTGCTCTCTGCTGCTTGCCATACTTCCACGAGGTAAACGCTTCTGGCGCGATACTGATCGCTGAGCAGGTCTCCGAGTTACGTCATTATGAATTTTTCCTTTCCACACACACACACACAAATGTGACGACCAGAATTTTGTATTTTACCTGGAGAAAAAAAAATTAATTTACTGCACGTTGCTATTTAACTTTGTGTGCACTTTCTGTCGAGGGGCCGCAAAATTGCTTTGCATCTTCATTACTAGCCCTTTGCACTCGAAGCGATTTTTGCTCGAGAATTCGGACATCTGATGTAGAATATTTTCGTTATCCAAAATCTTTTACATTTTATCCATATGAATTCGAGTGTATACAGAATGTCCCAAAAATGTTGTACTTCCTTGAACGGGGAAATCCCTGAAGTCGTTCGAAGTAATTTTTTCCTTTGCGAAAATGTTCTCCATGACCTTGTTAAGGAATTATCAATGAAAAACACAGACCAATCAGAACAACGGTTTTCGGCTTACTCAGCCAATGACATCGCCACGCTCACCGGGACTTGTCGCCGTCCGCCGCGTCCGCGCTCTGATTGGTGCGTGTTTTTTGTTCATAACTCCTTAACAACAAAGCCACGGAGAACATTTTTGCAATGGGAAAAGTTACTTCAAATGACTTCAGGAATCGCCCCTTTCAAGGAAGTAGAACATTTTTTGGACACCCTGTATTAAAAAAGACGTTTAGTAATGTAAGAAGTGTTTTGCATTTTCAGTGATGCTTCAGAGGGGAATGTAAAGGGTTGAATTACAAAGACGCATAATTTCTTAACGTAGGGGTTGATGGTCTAAAACGATGATGGTCTAGGATTGGAACGATCCTCAGTTGGAAAATGGCTAATTTTCAGTCGGCGCCAGTTCAACTTGTACCACTATATGTCCGAGTGCTTGTTTTTTCTACGAGAACCGCAATACGCTCTTTGCATGTTGACCTAGACATTTCTATTTACGAGCATTCCAGATCCCTCAATGCAGATGCATTAAATGACGGAAGCTCTTCTTCGAAACGCGCACGTTCGGCACTGTCTGTTTCGTTTGGCATCGGCGCAAAGCCGCCGTGCCAAAAAGCAAAGGGAGAATTCGTCTTTGTTCGACGCTAAGCGAAATGGTTCGAATATCCCAGTCGAGAAACCGATCACGCGCGCGACTAGCGCCACCGAGAAATTTAAAAGACGCCTGATGCGTCGTTCGTCGCGCGAACCTTTTGCTTTTTCTTTCGAGCGATTAGCCGTCGACGAGTATTAAACCATCGGATCGGTCACCGAGTCACTTCTGAGCTATTAGGAAAATCGAAAAACCCAAAAGTCTAGGCAGGTGCAGATTTTCAAAATTAAATTCAAATTTGAAGTGTTAGGGGGGATGGAACGATTTTGGCCTTAAATCCCTCGAATTTCATAAAGACAGTACACAGAGACTGTATTTAAAATTGTACATGGCGGCATGAATGTAACCGCCTAGGAGAATCCCCGTATGCATATTCAATCTCCCATCTCGTTTGGACACTGCTCCACATAACCTATGAAAACATATTGATTGAACTGCGCTTAACTAAACGAATGTATCGAACGATGATTACGAAATAGATTACTAGACTTTTCTAGAACATTTCGTAATAATACAATATATGTTTGTGTGTGTGTGTTGTGTACCGCGAAAGCCTCGAGTGTGTAGCGGGCTTTAGCGGTAATCGATTGTACTCGAGCGTCGAGATGTCGACTAATGTCATTATGACAACGTAGGTCCGCAGCCATTTGCGTGGTCCGACAAACTTTTTCTCTGTGAAACGAATCCTGTGCGTGCTGAATGTTCGTAATGAGTTGTCGCGGAAGCGTATTGACGCAGTCGTACGAAATTTCCCAGGTAATAAAATAATGTTTGTTGCTTGGCGAAACTTCGATTCGCCGAAATTTACGCAACGCCGGATTTTGGCACGTGTGGACGATGCACAATAAACCGATTGTTCCGTTGATACAAGCAGAACAGAAATATCTGAGAACGTCCGAAAATAAATACTTTGCTATATACAGCGATTTCTTATTTATGTTTCCGTAGAGTGTTCGGTAAAATGTTTCATGGTACCGACATAACCTTTCTTTGCGCCAGAAAAATGAAACGATTTTTCTGTGCTAAGCGTATGATCGTTTAAATGCGAATTACTGAATGATTAGAATAGAAATTGTATGTTTGTGGCAAACTGTGTAGATGCTCCTGGGATTAAACAAATATCTTTTTGTTTGTCATAGTTTCCTGGTGAGTGCATCCTCACATACATGGAGTTTCAGCTGGATAGTGCAGAATACTGCCAGGCTCAACACAAATAGAGAGACGCGCCCAACCATCCTAGAACCTGCTAGGTATTGTTAAAGGGGAAGCAAGGAGGAATTATCTTAATCAGGCAAAAAAAAACAAATTGGATATTATTGGGATCATTGCCTCAAAGTCCGAAAATCATCAGCTAGTCATCACACAAGGCATATACAAATTAAATAGAATCAATTATTAATTTACATTATTAAATGCAAGCATCGTAGTTACTGAGCGCACCTGATCCAGGCGCACCCAGTGCCAAATAGGTAACTATCGATGACAAATTCTTTCGGATGATGTAGATTTCATTAGTGAAGGATTACATAGCAAATATTTTGTTTCAGATAATCTTCCGAATCATAGTCAAGGATCCCAAGTGGGAATCGATCGCATATCAACAACGCCTAATGTAACGTAGCCCTCACTCTTTCAGCGAAATTCGCACCCCAACAACCCTTCTCGAGGTCTACATGTGAACCCACTGTTCTGTCCTCTGTAAAAAAATAACAAAGTATTCAATTAGTTAAATGAGAAACAACTCGATAAGACTGACATCTATGGGCTAAGTTGTCAAATCCAATCTTTGTTGCTTTGTATAGTGTGGCACATTACAAAAATACAAAAACGAAACAGCGTCGTACAAAATCATTAAAAAGAATTAGAACAATACAAAACATTAAAAAAAAAGAAGTAGGAGTACACCAGTTGTTGTCCAAGAGGAAATGAGCAACATGAGGGTAAAGGACATCAGGCCGGCGCCCGCCGAAATCGAATACAAAAACATGAAGTTCCTCATCACTGATCGGCCCAATGATCAGACCATTCATACTTTTATTCAAGTACTTTCACTTTTATTCGTCTCTTGATAACAAAACAAAAAAAAATACCATCAAAGGAATCCTATAGATTAGCGCTAACGAGTCTGTGCTATTTCGATAGGAACTGAAGAAGCACAATGTGAAAGAAGTAGTGAGGGTCTGCGAACCAACATACAAGATCGAGGAACTTAAAGGAGAAGGGATCAATGTCATAGACTTGGTGTTCGATGATGGCACATTTCCACCAAACGAAGTAAATACAGCGATGTAACATTTTTTGAAATTATGTTCCGAATATCAGTACGGAGTTCTCTACAAGCGAATCGAAATTTCAGGTCGTCGATGAATGGTTTGAATTACTGAAGAATCGGTTCCGCGAGTCCCCAGACGCGTGTGTAGCAGTACACTGCGTCGCAGGACTTGGCAGAGCACCCGTGTTAGTAGCACTTGCTCTTATCGAATTGGGACTGAAGTATGAAGATGCAGTTGCATTAATCAGAGAGTAAGTGAAGATTTATTATTTACAAGTGTACCGCTGTTGTATAACGCACAGGAAACATAACAGACATATATTTCAATTTGTTTAGGAAAAGACGAGGCGCCATCAACGCAAAGCAGCTGGCCTATCTTGAAAAGTATCGTCCCAAGTCTCGATTGAAGCTCAAAAATGGACAAAAGAACTCCTGCTGCGTCCAATAGATTAAAAGCGATTTCTTTGAAAAAAGTTACTAATTCATACTGATTGGTATACCTAACTGTATAGGTTTTCATGCCTGGTAACAAGAGACATACTGTACCGACTCTGTTCTGAAAGGCCTATCAATGGAAATGCAACCAAATTATACTTGCTGAACAAATTTCAAAGTCACAATTTCACACCATTAAATTCGTCATCAGGATCAGTAATCGATCGAAAAAAAGCAAAAAACCACTTCGAATGATTTGTCATGTTTTCTTTTATGAAAGTTTTTATATTTATTTTTGATACTAAATTAAGAGTAAAATTCTGTATATCAGGATGAAGAAGCCTTTCGTGCTTGGATAAGGTTAGTAATGAATTCGAATGGATCTGATTACCTGTATAATAAAAAGAAAAAACTGGATCAACTTATGCATTATACACCATATTTGGTGCCTCGTTCAAGGCTGTTACGTACAACAATATTTTCGAAGCCTGCATTTATTTGGTCCTAGAAAATTAAAATATTCAATATGTTACCAATCATTTTATGAATATTAGTTGATGCGTTATTTATACAAAATACGTTAGGGATTGAGAGAAAACAAAAAACACATCAAATTCTCATAATTTCTTGTAATTAATTTTTTGGTTCCTTTGATACTATTGTATCCAGCTGTTGCAAAACGTGGTTTTTTTTTAGAAGTTAGTGCAACGAAGACTTGTGTTTTTTTCCAGAACAGTCGAATACAGGAAATGTTTAAGTGTCTTATCGAGAACAATTTTTAAAAACCTGAACAAATAAAAGACAAGATCTGTACGCGAGCCTTTTTTTTACAAACAATGAGATGATAAAGCGTATTTATTGAAGGAATATGTATCATATAACACTCAACAAAGTGTGGTTTGTACAATAGTGATATATTATTTTTATTCAAGGGAATGTGATTGATATAACAATCGATTCGCTTTAATTTGTATATGTATTCAATCTGATTGATTAAAACTGGTGTGCATACGATAATGCAGATATTCTGTGAACATTGTTCTTTGTTGTTTACGAGTAACGTAAAATCAATGTTTAACTTGAATATGATGCATGACCGACTAGTATTGAAGTGCAGCATATATTTTGAGACACTTATCGCGATTGTAAAACAAGAATTCATGAAATTTGTATAAAAATTAAATATAAAATAAAGAAAAAATTGATATAAGTATACTCGATAATTTGAATGAACGAATTACTGACTGGTTTAGTTTCTTAGTTTTTTTCTTCTTTTTTTGAGAGAGAGAGAGAGAGAGAGACAAAACGCGGGAGAAACATAGCGTTGCATTTCCAGTGGCATGCCGAATTGATGGATGTTGTTTTTAACTCTTATTGGACTTGGAATCTGCGTTAAAACATCAGTAACGAATATTGCGAAGCAAAATGAACTAATTACCACTCCAGAGTTATATATCACTTTTATCGTAGCTTAACGGCAATTTCACCAAAATTCTTTTAAGAACATCCACTTTTACTTCGATAAATTTTAGAAGCTGCATACGCATTTTGTGTGAAGCGTCTTCGTGATTCTATTTCCAGCGATTTTGGTAAAATTGTCGGTGATGCTGTACGCCACACTAAACTGTGTTCAAAAGATAGAAGAAGAATAAGAAAGAGAGAGAGAGAAAAAGGAAAATTCGCTCCTAAACTAATGAATTGTAATACTTGGATCATTTCATGTGTCTGCCGATTGGACGTGAATGTACGTTTTTCCGCATGTATATTACCGTGAATACGTGAATATTGTGTTTTACCGTTTCTCGTGCTTAGCTGAGACATTGTGTACAAGAGTGATGTGAATTTGCCATAGTACGACGTTTCCGTGTTGATTTCTTTCGTTTTCCATGAACGGTTAGTACGTAAGGGTTCCAAGTGACATATTTTCTACGAAACTCTCTCTTAACGAACGAAATAATTAGTCGACGACACAGAGATCGCCGTTACCTTGTTCGTGCATAATTTTTTTACAGCAAACCCACAACCACGAGTACATTCACCGTGATCGCAGACTCGAAATGAGATTCAAAACCTGGTACAGCTCCTTTTTTGTAATATTTAAACGGAAAAAAACTGCAATATTTTTTACCAGAGGATGGGACGAGGGACATTCGTAAAAAAAGAAAAATTATCGAGCCTTAGATCCGAAATCGAATAACTTTTTACCGTTCGATTCTTTCTTTTGTTTTTCCTTAGTTCAATTCAATGTACTCTATTACTACGCGTTGTAATTCCTCCATTGATTGGTAATGTGTTTTCCCTTCCTTTATTTTTCTTGACACGTGGCCCGTTTTTTTTTTTGTTTTTAAGAAAGTAAGGTATCGTTGATAATGCTTGTATCATTCATCCGGCGGGGAAAAAAAATTACCTACGAATCTTTGTTTATATTTCCTTTATTTTTTTTTTATACAGTTCGGAATTTTGTTTTTCCTTTGCACACGTCGATTCACTTCTTCAAGCAAAGCGTACTTTCGCATACTCTACACCAGGAAGTAATTATGTGTTCGAGTGAACATTTTTTATCTGTGATACATTTTTTGCCGTAAATAAAAACGTTAAAAAATTCGAAGGGAATTCGAAATGATTGGGCTTAAACGGAAAAAATTGGCCTGTGAAACGATATTTTAAATCCTTTCGCGGTTAACCAGATCCGGCCCTGCATCTTTGAATTTGATAGTCAATGGGCATTCGTAGATCTCGTTTGAAAATTGTACGCAGAACCGCGATTTAATCTGAACACATTTACATGTTGCACACAAACACGCAGAGAATTTGGGGGAAGGGGATTAAAAAAAACAGAACAAAACCATCTTTCCACTCGAAGAATTGAATCGAAACACTGTTACATTTTATTTGATTATAAACAAAAACAAATAAGATCCATTAAAAACACGATGTATGAAATATTATAGGTTTAATTGCCATTCTTTTATGATGACAATTGCGGTGTTCCTTTTCGTACGATGTTTTGTACTTTAAGTTTAAAGGAAAACAAGCTATTAACTCATATGAATACTGCGAACAAGAACAATTTAGGTAGCAAAGAAATCTTCTATTTTGAGCCGACGTAATAAAAAAGAAAGAAATAAAGCGAAAAAATGATAAAAGGGAAACACAATCTCCTTTCAAATTGATTAAGAAAAAAAAAAGAAAAGAAAGAAATTTAACGAGTTAGAGCAATTTAAACACAAATTACTATTATTATATATTTAATTTGTTAGTGTAATTTCCTACCTATCGCTGTATTAATGACATATTGATTAAATTGAACGAATTTTGTTATATTGTAAAACGTCAGTAATGAAATAAAAAAGAATGGAAGTCGTTTTGTGAAGAAGCAACGTCCACTTATATATCTGATGTGTTGCCGGAATAAAAAAGATTTCTACACAATTAATCCATCTTTTGTATGCACAGTATTACTTCTGTTTTTTTTTTAAATATTCTTATATGCAATATCTGTCTCATTGTTTTTCACATAAACATGCTGTCGTCGAATCTTGGAGGCAGTAAGTCGTCGTTGTCCCGATTACGCTGAAATAATCTTGGTTGGTCAAGATCTGGTGGTCCGAAAGGGTCGAACCTAGCATGAGGTGGAACTGCGCCCCTAAAGGATGGTAATATTTATTTACTTTCATATCGATAATAAAATACCGTGCAAAGATTAAAGACCTCAACATATGTGATTCATAGTGGTGTGTCAAAACCTGAAAATGGCGGGTCGGGACGGGTCAAGAGTTTTATTCGGCATCGGGGCGGGTTCACGAAAATTTCGGGATTCCCGAGCATATTTGGGTTCTCGCATACTTCTACTAATTCAGAAAAATAAGTGTACATTAACTTACGGCGGTAATCTTCCCGGAATTCCAATGCTTGGTCGACCTGGGTTTATACGATTCCGTCCAGGGGTGAATGGATCAAAGATCATACCACCGCCTTCGCGTGCTAGAGGATCTAGGTCTCTTTGGCCTACATTAGGCAATATATTTGTTCGCAGCGTTTCCCTATAAAAGTTTAAATGATTACTGCATTTGAAAATGGTTGTTTGTGATTAACACAAATGTCTCTCACTAGTTCTCCACTTGATACAACAGAATATTACCCTCTTGTTGGCCTTATTGGATCCCTTATTGGACTACGTTCTCTAGTCTCTGTCGACGTTTGAGTAGAAGTGTTAGCAACATTTTCAGAAACGATTTGTTTAAGAAGATCAGTATAAATAACTAATACGACATTTTGATACGATGGAATCAAAGATTCTAGTGGTCCATGGAGGCCTGTTACAGTTTGATTAATTTGGAACTGGATATTGGATACACCTTGGTCTTGGGTGCTCTATAAAATGAATCATTTGATTACGCTCTCTGGAATCTATTGTACAATACATTGTACAATTGATTGTGTGTAGCATTATTTGGGTCCGTTCCGCTTAAACGACAATGTTTACATCGACACTACACCGCTATATGTTTTCACCAACATTCTGTTTTCCTTAACATTGTGATTTCACCGACATCAAATTTCATTGACATTCTGATGTCACCGACATTTATTTTCACTGAAATTCTGAATTCACTGACACTAGTCTTCATCGACACTTTATTGTTTTACCAACATTTTGATTTTGACTCACTGCCAAAATAATAGCGCAGTTTGCAAAATTAAATAGATTTTCCACGAGTCGTTTACGAAAAATACGCGAGTTGAATCGGTGATAACAAAGTGTCGATAAAGGCTAATGTCAGTGAAAACAGAATGTTTGCAAAAACTAATGTCGGTGACATCAGAATAAAAAATGTATAGCAGTGAAGTAGTGTCGATGTAAACATTGTTGAGGAAATCATTGTCAGTCAAGTGGAACGGACCCCATTATTTTGCATTACCAGTAAATTCAAAAGTAAATCTTCATCAGATTTTATACCATAAAGTATATATAACTTCTTATCCCTTATGTAACGTAAAGCATAATGGAATTCTTTACTCCATCCTTCTGGAAGTAATTCTGATCCTTTTTCAGTTTCATTGTATGATTTCTAAAAAAGAAGTATTTCTAATTAGACAACATTATTAACAAACTATATAACCATAACGAGTAGTTTCATCAGAATTATTATTTTATTATTTAATTTGGATTTTTTGTCATAATAAGATAATTGCAAACCTTTTGTAGGTTAAATAAATAAACATTCGATACTATTCTATAAACACAAAATTATTAACAAGCTACGTAACGATGACGCGTAGTTTCATTAAGACATTTATTTTTTTATATAATTTGTGGTGTTTGTGAAATAATTACAGACTCTCTATAGGTTAGGTAATATAACGTTCGATCGAAGAATTACTGTTATATTATTTTTTTTAATTGCATATGTTAATTACGCACAACTTATAATACCGGCATTGCGAGATATGTCGTACTAACATTACATTTATTACTTACAGAATCGCCTAAGCCGATGCACCTGAACGAATTCTTTATGAGATACCAGTGGACGAGTAAGATTAAAACATCCTCTTTTTTTGATATTTGGCTGTCGTATAACGCTTGCAAAAGCTCAAAACCAAACGTAAAGTTGACATCAGCCATTTCTGTTGTTGAATGACAGACGTGAATCAACGTTTATAATTCACTCCATTGCCGTTTATGTGCGATTGGTGGATCGGTTTCCGGAAGCGGATTTAGTGTCTCAGTAACGCGGTCTATTTGAAAAATGTTACAATGTAATTTTAAGATGTTTTTTTAAACTGACACGCATTTTTTAGAAATTTTTCTTTTCAATCCATGATGATTTATTTAACGTCATTATGTGATGTGATTAGGAAACAAATGAATTCGTTATGTACGTTATTAACTATCGATACAGTGATGAGATATCGGTCAAGTTTTCTCGCGTATACGCGCCCAAAACAGTAACGTATCTATATTATGAGAAAAAGGTAGTGGGGCAGTGAGATTCGTGGGAAAGTACCGGAACAATCTCTTCAGAGACGAGACGAGTAACCTACGAGTTTCTGGTAAGATATTGTTAATATTGTATTGTACGATGGCAGCTTATTAGCTGCCATTCTCTAATATTTTAGAGAAGGTGCAACAAATAGGCATAGAGTTCGCTATTTTTAAAATCAAATCATAAAAATTTTTTTAAATTTTGCAGGATGATCAAGTTACCCTATTTGATCCAAAATTTTACTTTACTGAGGGTCACTCAGGGTACAATGGCCGCGCATACGCTAGAAAACCTGAACCACATCTTATCACTGTATCGATAGTTAAATAAATACAATATATATTACCTGATATTACATACACACAAATTATTGATAAGTTATATATCGTGTCTATTAACCCTTTGCGGACGATGACTTTTTCGGCGGGTTGAGGTAGCAGGACGAAGCGATTTTTGCGAATGTGTTGAGTGTCTTACATGTCTTACATGATACAATAAAATGATCTTACATATAAATTATCTTATAAAAACATTATATTTCGATTGTTTGTCTATATTTACATGTTTAAAACTATATCTTTACAAAAATTATGATCTGTAGTTTTGCTTTGTCTGATACTTTATAAAGCATTGACCAAGATGCATTCTTGGCTTATCTGGAAATGTATCACAATAATATGTTGTCTCATGTCTTTCACCTGGTTTGTTTCGGGTAGAACAAACTTTGCAATCCTTCTTTGTTCCAATAAGAATTACACGAAGTTTTCCGTTTAGACGAACTTCGTCAGGGTTGGAGGTCGTTCACACAAAATCACGTTAAACAAATTCTTCTGGTGCTTTTTCCACCCTCGTCAAGTTTTAACTGATGTCGGAACCATTGTCAGAGCTACACTCTTAGAAGAATCTTTCATTATCATGTCTCTGTTATGATGTGTCGTTTCACACATCGTATAAAAGACCACTAACCGCTAAAGAACATTTCCAAGAACCAATAGCGCAACTCTATCGGTTGGAGATAACAAAATCTAACATATACACCGACTGTCGCCTCTCACTCGCCACTCGTTCTGCCACGCGAAACACCGTGGCGACTGAGAGTCGCCTCTCGTTCGCAAAGGGTTAATAGGTTTTAATTAATGTAATCAAACTTCAGGTTCTACCGAAAAAGAGGAAATACACATACCAAATCACGCGAATATGGATATAAAATATATGTAATACACTTATATACATCACGGTTCGAATATTCTGCCAGCAGCGATAACCAATTTGCAGTAACGTTTATACAAAATTTACGTAAATTCATTAATTAGAATCAGAGTCAGTTTCTTCTTCATACATATGTGACATTTTTGGTGGTGATGTGCTACCTAGAATTTCTTCTTCACTTTCTGGATCATTTTTGTCTTTGTTGTCTAAAGCATATCGCCTCCACGGAAATCTAAAAACGTGAACCATTTAGGAAAATGTATAAACAATGAAAAAAAGAATAATTTTTTTTTTACCTCGTTTTCTCTTTGAAACAGTCCTCAATGAAAGCATGTGAAACAATTTTAGTGTGGCCCTTTAATTGCTGAGACTTTGGAGTATTCTTAAAGGCACATATAAGATGAGTGCATTTTTTATTAGTGGTGTTAGGATCAGCAATATACTTTGCACCCATTTTCAAAGCTTTTCTCCTAATTTCATCTCTTTGTGGATTAACATATCCACTGAGGGAAAACGTAACATCTCCAAAAAGTTCTGAGAACAATTTCTTTGGTTTCTGTGTCTCAGTATTTCTCCTTTTTGCAGCTCTTTCGGGTGTCGGGTTTGGCTTAGGCTGCGGTAATTTTCCGCAGTTTTTACAAATTTTATCTTCTTCATCTTGGCAGTCTGAACAGTTTTGTTTTTTCTTAACTATGTTCTCTTTCGATGAGCTTGCTTCAGGGCTCAAGGAACGTTTTCTTGAAGTCGTACCAAGTCTTTTAGTTTCTTTGTTCGAGTCCTTCTTATTTGCCTTAGATACTGATATCGGTATAATATCACCAAATGGTGTTCTTGCCACTGGTTTATCAGTTGATTCTTTTACTTTCTCATCTTTAGCTGTAGCACTATTCATTGAAGGTGAGTTGCTGGTATCTTGTTTTTTAGTCCCAAACACTTCATCAGCTTTCCCAGCTTCCAATTTTTCCAACAATGGCCTCTTCATTGGTTCTTTGTTTTCTTCTTGCCTTTTAGAAAAATTGGTCATACCAGTCTCTTTGATTTTTGAGAGCAGCTCACCTTTGTAATCAGGCCTTTTAGTTTCTGTCAACCTAAGGTATTTCTCTTTAAAATTATTCACACTGGGTATATTGCTCTCCTCCTCTGTCTGTTTCAATTTAAACCTTCCGAAAACATCTAATCCCAAATCGACTACAACTTCTGTTTTAAATACAATGAAAGACAACCCAAATAATTCTTTCAAGTTTGCAGATTGCATGCAAGTTACCTTCACACGATCAAACTTCATCTTAATTGTCTCCGGGTTTAGCTCTCTTTTTGTGAATATCTGTACTTGATCTTTAAACTTGTTGTTCGCAGCTTCATCATTTGTTAGAAATTGATGATTTACAATGGGTACCCAATTGTCAGGCTCTGCAGTTGTAGAAGCAGTAACTATTATCACACAACTACGATAATTAGCAATGTCTAAGCCTGTGATACAAGATGGTTCGGCTAATTGGAAAGTAACCGTGGCAAGCATTTCTCCTGGTTTGGCACATCGCCACGAGGAGTTCGAGCGACGTTGAAGAAGATTGGATGCAGGATAAGATGGGTGTTCGGATGAACAACTTATTATTTTAACAAGTTTAATGATCATTGTTTCTAATTATATCCGTCGATGTCTTCGTCATTTAAATTTACGAAATAAAAATGTACAACATCTGAAAGATTAAATAATATTGTAACAGTTTGAATGTAATTAATAAATTAAACAAAGAAAGTTTTGACTAACCTTAACAAAACACGTATTGTTATTGTTAACACGTATTATTATTCTGTAAATATACTATAATAAACTAAACATGACGCTGTAAATATATTTGGTGTATAGTGTAGTTCTATGTTTCCCTACTGTCAACATGTGTAGTGAATTTTCCCGCGAAATTAAATGAATTATTCTTATGTCATAGATCCGATAAAAGGATAGACCTAACATTTCGTGGACTTTTGTGTCACGTCACACTTTGTTACGACAATGTTGCCAACGCGCGACGCGCCATTTGTAGTTGTAACTAGGTAAATTAATTTCACTAGTGACTAGGTTACTCAGTTTTAGCACAGACGACATATAAGGATAGACCTAACATCTTATGGGACTTCGTGTCTCATGTTCTGAAATATCGACTGTTCAAAAAATCAGAGGTTTTGGTATGCCCTCTACGATTTAGAGTGGTGAGTTTAGGAATTATATTGAATTACAGGTATCGAAGGCGTAGTTGCCAAACCACATCGGAGAATATTCGTCGCATAGTTGCCAATTTACTGTCACTGCCGTGTAATGCACAGCGCGTATTTCGGCTACTTTCCAAGTTACAGTCGCAATTCTGGAAAAGTAAACGAAACGAGATATTACATGATTAATTCAACCTGAATATTTCATCTCTGCTTAAGTACAATGCTTTCTGTTTCTATACTCATTTTAAAGCTAAATAAATGCCTTTTCAATTTATATAAATAAACTTCTATTTATTGATAGTAAACATAATAATAATTGTTGTTGAAAATTGAAATACCTATTTAGAGCTATTTTTATCTTGAAATTGATTTATATGAACTGTTGTTGGTTCCTTTGAACGTTCTGCTATCAAATGCAATTTTCAAAAGACCGGAAAAATATTCAAAAGATTGTCAACAAAAATTTTAATGACAGCTGTTATGCGAGGTTGAATATTCGTTACAAGTTGCAGTGTGTCTGTTATTATATGTTAACATTACATATACAATTATTAGTTATTCCTTCTAAATATTTTCATAAGTTGTGCAAGAATTTATTAATTATAAATAATAAATCTGTATAAAATCCTGTTTATTGCTGATCTGACTTATCGTTAAATCGTAAACCATACAGGAGTTCAGATTTAGTTGATCTCTTACAATTATTGTTGTCAGTTTTTAAGCAATTGTTTATGAATAATAACAATATCGATAATAATTATCGATAATAACAGACATGCCGCAACTTGTAATGAATATTGAACCTCGCATAACAACTGTCAATAAAATATTATTTGACAACCTTTTGAATATTTCTCCGTCCTTTTTGAAAATTGTATTTGATAGCAAAAAGGTTCAAAGAAGCCAACAACAGTTTATATGAATCAATTTCAAGATATAAATAGCGATACTCCGCGCTTCCCCCGGAGATCGCCTCGGGGAACCCCCCGGGCGTTTTCATTGTATGCCGTTTGTCAGTCGCTGGGTCTTCGACGTTCGGCACTCGGAAAAAGTTATTCCAAAATTCATTCAAAATTTTTATTTTATTTAATAAAAGATTCAGATATAAGATGAAAAAATTATTCGAACTTAATAATAAATAATAAATCCGCTTCAAATAAAAAAAATTATCTTTATTCGATACTCGTCGAATAACGATACTTTTTTTATTCGAACCTTCGAATAACGAATAAAAATTTTTTTATCTTTTGCTACATAATGCACATATGATTTATATAACAATATAATTTTTATATAATAATTATTGTTCAAAGCAATGTAGTTAATTAATAATAGGAACAAAATGATGTCATCCTATAACAATAACAATACAGTTCTGAACAATGAATCTATTCGAGATTATTTATCTTAATTTTTATTAAAATTGATATACTGTGCTCATTAATTCCAAATTTCAATTTATTCTCGAATCGTGTTGTCTTCCCGCGATAATTTACTGTTGCGTCGTATTTAAATTCGTGTCGTGCGATAGAAATTAATTTTATTTAATTTTGGTTCAAATTAATTTTGATTTTATATTCAACTTCAACTATTTTTTTCCTGTTAATTCCACCACCGGGACTCGACGTGTCCTCACGAAGAGTGATGGCCGAGAGAAGCGTTCAAACGATACGCTAAGTTTCCCCCACCCACCTGCCGCCAGGCAACGACTAGCGTTGAGGCAACTCGGGTAGACTTACGGCAGAGTACAGATTTTTGTTTAGATATGTGCTCTTTGTGACAGGGTCATTTAGCATGAAAAGGGAGCACAAGATCACATCGATTACTCGGGAATCAGGTTGTCCATTGTTTTTCTCTTTCTTCTTGCGCAGTTCACTTTTGTTCAATTTCTACGTATTCGCGGTTTCTTTGGCTTCATTTAGAGTAGAAGATGGCACACGATAAGACCAAGAGATTCCCAAAATTGATCATCCAAACGCCGGCAAACATTGGTCCAGGAACGTACAATTTATCAGAACCGTCTTGTCCTCCCAGGCTTCTTGGTATAATTGCACCTAACCTCCTCAGAACCACTTCATTCAATTATACGACTTGCTTTCAGCTGAAAATTATCCTTTCCTGTCTGGAGCAAAAAGGAAGTTTCTATCAGTATCAAAGGATACGCAAAGACGGCCGGGTCCTAATGCTTACAGCATCAAAGAGCCACAAAAACACATACCAGAAAGTAGTTTCTGAACGATTATCTGGTATAATCGTCACGATTCACATAAAGTTTAACAAGAAAATTAACGATTAGGGTGGCGTCAGCATCGACTTCACTGACGCGAGGTTCAAGCGTACATTACACGAAGGACCGGGCCCGTTATACGACGTGTCCGAAGATTTGTTGAAGCCTGAGAGAACGAGATCTCATCCTTGTAAAATTAGAGGCCCTGCTGGAAGAGTAATGATCCTAGTTAAAACACCAAGAAGCTTTCTAATCTTTTAATGAATGTTAACGACAGCTTTGGCTAGCTCGCCCACCCCGATCCCTTTTGCCCCGATCCACATCAGTGCCAGGAAAGTTTTACACTGGCTACAGCATCGATCAATGGGGTATCCTCCGGAAAAATCCCCCAATCAAACTCGAACCACCTGGCTTTTACAATATTCCTCTCGAGGTAACACATTGTATCCACCTTAAAAATAAAACGTAAATCAACGGTTTTCATAGAACATAAAACCGTACGAGATTTATATGGGTAGTATACAGTATACGTACATCTTGTGCTTGGTAGGTTTAACTGCGTGCAATTGAAATGATTATTAATCTCCAGGAAACATGTTACACAACGTTCAAGTACAAAGGAAACTTCTGGAGCAGAATGACGGGCAGAACCGGGCCAAGATTGTCTCAGACACCAAGCCCAGGCGATTACGAGCACGAGACAAAGAAAACCGCGGCTCAGATTCGCGATGAGGAGATCAGACAAGCGAAAAGAGGAGCTGCTAAGCAGCTACGTTACCTAGACATGCTGTCTAGACGGAATCTGCGCCAAGTAATTTCTAGCCGCGATCGAATTCGCTGCGAAGCAACTTTTCCTAAGTAGTTCGCGATCGAAAACGTTCATAGCGAATCTTTACGCGTAGAACTTTCCAGCCCCGAACAGCTACACCGTGAAGGGTGCGTTCGACAAGTTTCTGAAGATCAATTGCAAGTGCGACCGTTATTCGAAAAAACCAGCACCGTTTCTGCAATCCGCGAAGGTAGAGTGGGACTGGTGACGAAAATGTGTATGTATAGCAAAATGTGGCATTTTATTCTAGAGATTCAGCTACAAGTTGCAGTTAGACGTACCTGGACCTGGAACGTATGAGCCGAAGATTCCATCAAAATGTGTGGCTTCTATTAGTGACGCGCCGTTCGGCGTTCGGGCTAGTCGCTCCCAAAAAATCACTGCAGCTCCTGGACCAGGTAATGTGTCCTTGTTGTTGGAAAAAATTATGTCGAATCTTGCGTTGTGGGTAACGTCGAACTAACAATGGGACTTTAGAGCTAAATCCCATATGATGTATCTTTGAGTCTATGCTAAAAGGTTTTCGCAAATTTTTTTAGTTGATCGATACTTTTAGCTCCCTGCGAGTATCATACGGACTTCGGCAATTTGGCTTACGAATCGCAGAAGCGTTTTAAACAAACTTATAGGCAACCGATTTATTACAAACATGCTGATAATACATTTACTTCCGACGACTACGAGGAGGTTTCTGAAAATGATAAAAATGAGAAATGCGAGGTCTACCATGCTGCATTCAAATCGAGAACAGCCAGGTTTCATACTATGGAAAAGGTAGGCATAACTTGTGTTCTCTTTTAAAGGATTTTTTATATAATA
>CM052111.1:11639992-11653420 GCA_028454245.1 Halictus quadricinctus
GTTTTATTTCTTAAATAATGATCCAGAGATCTGAAAAGATCAGAGGGAGCAATATCCGGTGAGCACGGGGGATGCGGTCAAACTTCCCATTGCAATTCTTCGAGTTTCGCTGTATGGGACTGGGCATTGTCAATTTGCAGTATTACACCTTTTCTGTGATCTAAAGATGCCCTCTTTTTCAATAGTTCTGAATACAGCAGTTGTAATTGCTGACAATACAACTCAGCAGTAACTGTTTCTCCAGGTTACAACAACTCAAAGTGAATTATGCCACGACAGTTCCACCAAATGCACAGTAACACCTTTCTAAGTGATAAGCTAGGTATTTAGCCCGGTTGATATTGCGGTTTGATTTGCAGAAAGCCATTGATTGGAACGCTTTATGTTATCATAAAGAATCCATTTTTCATCTCCGGTAACGATTCTGCTAAGAGATGGATCTCTACGAAATCTGGATGAATATTCTTGTTGGTCTCAGATAATTGATGCGGTACCCATATTCCTTGCCTATATGCCTTTCCCATTTCGTGTAGGTGTCTTTGTATAGTTGACAATGTGGACCCAAGACGTCTCGATAATTCTTGTATACTTAATTTTGGATCAGCTTTTAGGGTGTAAGAGATTTCAGGGTGTCAAATTCAACTGGTCGTCCACTTCGAGGCCTGTCGGAGAGATCATAATCACCAGCAGCAAACCTTCTGAACCAACGTTGACACTTGTTGACCTTCGATACATCTCCATAAACATCGCAAATTTTCTTTGTTGTTACATTAAATCCCGCATGAAAATGAACAAGTATGCAATGACGAATATGATCCTCGGAAGGTACGGACGCCGCCATTTTATTACAGGGTTGTAACAAAAATGATACTTTTTAGAATATTTAGAACACAGGCTGCTTTACCGAAATCTGTAAAAAAAAAATACGTGTTTCCTCTTCAACGATCGGTACAGAACTAAAGGCAAAATAAATTGTTTGCAAATAATTGATTACTTACCCCTAATATGTACATAATATTGAACGAAGCCCGACGTAAACTCGTGCAAGCACGAACAATTTTTTGCACTATGAGCTTGAGCAACATCCATCCGTGCGATCGTGTTCCAGCGAAGTCAACTTTCATCCTCCTTAGCCTCGCCCCACCTAATTATCTTGATTCCAGCGCGCTCGGTCATTATTTAATTCCGACCCTTAATGCGAGGCGAAGCAATGACCGTAGTTTCTAAGAGAATCAATTTAGGGTAGGACCGTTTGCTCACCGTCGGGCTTACGTAACGTCCCTTTGAAACGAGCATCTCGAAAACAGCGACGATAACTCGCGCTACTTCTCGAGGCAACAAGTTCCTTCAGCGGCGATAAACAAAGCTTACAAAGGAACGATAAGGGGAGGCTAAGAGTACGGGAGAAGAAAAGAAACAATGCGGAATATCGGCATCAATCCTTTCTGTCCAACTTTCCCGATTCTTTTAGTACCCCCGGCCATTATCGTCTCTCTTTCTCTCTCTCTCTCTCTCACTCTCTCTCTGAGCCTCGTAAATTCCATTTCCGCAGACTTGAAGAAGCAGTTCGAGTCGCCGCCGTACTCCGTCTCAGTGGAAGCGGGCCAGAGCACCGAACTCAGGTGTCTGCCACCGGTGGGAATACCGTCTCCGAGGGTCTACTGGCTCAGGAACAACGTGCCCCTCGACATAGAGTCCGACACGCTTTTAGTGTCGAGCGAGGGACACCTTCTTGTTGGCCAAGCGAAGCTCAGCCACCAGGCGAATTACACTTGCGTGGCGGAGAACATCGCTGCGAAGAGACTCAGCGAGCCCGTCAGCCTCACGGTTTATGGTAAGATCCTGCATCACACTCTGTGTACCCTTCTTGCATACGACAACCTGGATCCTGGTTGCTTTCATCCCTTCAACGGCGACACGAAACAATACGAGCATAAAACATAATTTTTAACCTGACGAATCAATCGTGGCAATTTGTTTAACAGTTTCACGGTCGAAGAGTATTTGCAGAGTAATATCAAATGTCTTAGCTCCTCAATATTCGTTTTGCGAAGATGTATTACTTTGTTTGCAATTATTGAATCGAAGATCGAAGTGTTGAAGAGGTTAGTCTAGGGCGTTTTGATTGGTATCTTTGAGAATTAATTTCAAGAAAACTGTCGGGCCCAGCGAGTTGAGATTTTGCGGGTGTATTTATACAGGTTTGTAGTAATAGCACCAATTTTTATTCCGCGTGTTGTGAAAGATTGTGGGAGTTATTAATACATGTACAGGCCGGTCGAAGTTATCCAATTAGAAATATTACGATCCCATCGATTTTAATTGTCCGATACAACAGAATGGTATGTCACATCTTCGAAATAACTATTTTTCTCGAAAGTGCACACATCTCGCGATCAATAATGTTCAGAACAGAAACAGCGATCCGCTCAGAAATATATTAGACGTCCTAATGCATCAATTACCGGCAGACTGCGATACACTTCGGTCCAGACGGCATCCCCGCATTAGATTAGAGGAAAAGAATCTCCAGGGTGAGATAGCTCAATTGATTACGCTCCGGCCGATAGCAGTCGCCAAGGAAACGAAAGCATCCCCAATCCCAAGTGTCCACGGCCCGACAGAGAATCTATCCCCCGTTCCTCTACCTCCGTTCGTGTCTGCTCCCTAAAAGTGGCTCGGTGGGAATCAACGAAGATACATCCCTTGGTCGATTCCATTACAGTGAACGGCGGATGGTCCTCCTGGTCACCATGGTCGGAGTGTCACTCGAGATGCGCGAAAGGTGGCCAAAAACGAACGAGAACATGCACGAACCCTGCGCCTCTGAACGGGGGACAGCCTTGCCTGGGCCCTTCGCAGCAGAAGCTGGACTGCACCAACTGTCCCGGTAAGTCCCAATTTTTCCGCGGCGAAACAAGCGCAAGAAAATTTCAGCGACACTGGAATCAGCAAGCAGATTCTCCAGCGTTATGCTTCCTGTCGTCAAAGTTCATATTTCACGCGTATCTCACTGCCGAAGTCTCGATTTTCATTTTACCTCATAGCTGTTTTGCGTACCATATTGTGGAAACAACTTCCTTCTTTTAATACTAGGTTTACGGAGCATCAAAAGTGACCATTTTACAGAACTTTATAAAAATTGCGGGAATGCATCTATCCAAATTGTTATCCATTTTTAGTATTATGCAAGTGACTCCTCAGATGATTTGGAGTAACTTTTTCCATTGCGAAAACGTTCTTCGCGGCGTCGTTACAGAGTTATTAACGAAAAACACGGACCTATCAGGGCACAGGTCCCGTTGAGCGCGGCGTTGGTATTGGCCGAGCCGCAATCGGTCCGCAGTAGCCGCGCACTGATTGGTCCGTGTTTTTCGTTAATAACTCCGTAACGACGCCGCGGAGAACATTTTCGCAAAGGAAAAAGTTACTTCAAACGACCTCAGGTATCCAAAGAAATAAACTTGTTTAATAATTCTCTAGACATGCAATCTTTACAATAATCGTGAATCTAAAAATTAGAACCCGTCATTCTGACGGGTCCGATAAACCTAGTTTGTGAATTTCGATCGAGGGCGTGTCAGATTTGAAAAACAGTCGAAACTTTTTCGACCGGAAGTATACAAGCAATGCCCTAGCTTATGACACCCTACTTTGCAAAAGAGAAAATTAAACACTTACGGTACTATGAAGCTTTGTGGATGGGGGTTCGTGGGTTCTATGGCCACGTGGTCGCAGCAGATAGCATTTTCCGATTTGTACAATCGTCGGTTTAGAGAACCACGTTATTTCCCGCCATTCTTACACGAGATTTCCAAGGAAGCATCTCGCTTCGTTAACGTCGCCGTTAGGATCCGCGGATCGTGGTTTCTTGCTGGTTCTGCTGCCACGGCGTTGCTTCCTTGTCTATTTTCTCAGCGATGTTCCACCGTGTTCGATCTCGGTGGGAGAGAAAGAGAGGAAAGGGTATCGTCGTTCGGTACGTGGGTTGCTCGGAGACGACAGCCAAGCAGGTTCTGCGACGACAAACCAATATTACCGATGCCGAAGAGCGGTGCGGCCGCTCGTTTGATTTACGAGCTTCCCTCTTTCCCTCTCACGGTCGACTATCTGTTGCGCGACCATAGCCGTCTTCGTCGTCGTTGTTCCTCCCCTCCCACCCCTCCCGTCATCCCGCGTCGTCGTCGTCTGTTTGCCTCCGTCGTCGCCACTCTTAAATTGTATTCACCTTTCGAAAACGTTTGCGACATTCCGAAGACACCTGCGCCACAGCCCCGAGAGAGCCGAGAGTCGTGCGGAGTGTATTGAAACGCTCTTCGGGGCCAACGTCCATCGACGACGGTCCGCGGCGACGCCGGCGGCGGAGGCGACAGGTGAAATATTAACCCCTCGTCTGCTGCTGACGAGTCACACCACGGGAATTCTGATGCAGCCGGAACGGTGCACCCGCGGTTGCATAGGAATGCCACTGGCCGCGTTTCTCAAATCCGTTTCGAGGCAGACGGGAAGCAAGATCAAAGTCTTCCAAGATTGGTAGATTCGCGATAAGGTAGAGTGACCACGTTACCGACAAAAATCGGCGAAAAATAGTTTCACGTGCCTCAACTTTTCGTCCTTCTATGAGAATATTTTTCGCCGGGAAAGGGCTCGTTCGAAAGAGGAAGGTCCAATCTAGCGCGCGCTGGTCATGAGCTGACGAGACTATGCAGATATTTGGTAATATAAACGTTAGCGAATCCATTTTTATGTCATTGGATGAGTTTTCTGCATGAAATCGAGAGTAGCGCGCGCTAGAAACTTTCTCCAGCTACAAATTGAGCTATATTTTGTCTTGATTCTCTGCGAAATAAAGCCAAAAACTCGAAGCACGTTTCTGGCGTCAGAATAATTCATGATATCGATAATACAGAGCAAAAAATGTGACAAGTTTAGTCACAGACTTAAGACCAAGACTACCCTTGGTTCTTAACACTTTCGCCAATCCACCAGTACAAAAAGTACCATAAAATCAAAGTAACGTGTCGAATGAAATAAACCTTGAAATATTCAGATTTACGATGCCGGGAGCACTCTTCCAATTTTCTTGCGTTTAGCGGACCGTAACGAGATTTGCTACGCTCGATGCATTAATGCAAAGATTCATTTATTAATCAGAAGAAATAATTTCGTCTACCATTTCTGGAAGACGAGGCACTCAAAGTCTTAAGAAGCTTTCCTGGTATAGCGCTATAATACTACTGGTACGATTTCAATTATTTCGAGTAAATACGAAGTTCCTTTATCTCGAAACGGACTCGCGTCTAGTTCAGCTGGCTAATATTAATCTCTGAATTTTGGTGTAATAAGCAAGAATTAACCAAGTTCGACTACGCCCAGAGAATATTTTCTCCAAGCTGGAAGAGTCGAATGAAGTTTGCAACGGTTGATTAATTGATTATAAACTAGCAAAGTAGTTTGTCCCGTTTTATTACAAAGTAGTTTGGCTGTTTGTATCTCCATGCGAAGGAACGGGAAAGAGTCATCGGGTTTTAATGCACTTCGAAGCTTAATCAACGTTCTAGACGAGGGGTTAATTTTTTTATTACACAATGTGTCACGCTTTCCTTTTCACCGACTAACTGTGTACGCTTTCGTTAACGCACCTACGTGTCTTTTCTGTCTAACGCTTACTTTGGAACAGCCGGGGCTTTGGAAGAGTTCACCAACACTTTAGGTAAGTCTTCGTTTGCACAAATGGAACTCGCAAAATGAACAATCTAGGGTAAGGGACCCCATAACTGCGGGAGTACCAATTACTTTTCCTACAATAACTGTAACTATTTTTAAAGCATGATGAATATTAAAAAAGATATATTAAATTTTTCATTAAAATCAGTTAATATCTCAGTAATATATCAGTTAATCAGTAATATATCAGTAATATATCAGTTAATATATCAGTTAATATCTATCGTTATATATCTCCTTTTTAATGTGCATTATGCTTTAAAAATAAGTATAATTAATGTGGGTACAGTAGTTGGTACCTCCACAGTAAATGGTACCGCCACAGTAATTGGGTCTCTTACCCTACGAAACTGTGGAAAGACCGAGAACAAGATACTGGAAATATGTCTTTCCACGATGAACGATTTCGATGTTGTTGCTTCTTGTGGGATCGAGATTATCGTCAACACTAGATCTACCGAGCACTAGAAACGATTAGTATAAACGACAAGATTGCACTTACTCAAATGCTGAGCGACCACCGTCAAGAGCTCGGATTGTACGCGTTTACGAGATTCTTACACTCCTAGAACTCGGCACAGTAAAAAGTTTAAAACAGTTTAACTCTTTGCACTCGAAACTATTTTAACTCTGAAACGAAACGTTTCTTTCGACCTGGAATATTTCCCGTCTATATATTTTCTTCGTGTTACACATAGGAAAACGGTGCAATTTACTCGTACAATACTGAAATGTTTAGTCATTTATTAAACAACTTTAATAATGTGAAAAATATTTTGAACGACGATGCAGCAATTTTTAGCGTCGCCTTACAGTCGCCATTCGAGTGCCGAGGGTTGATATCCTGTTCGCGGAATAGTAGGATCTCGAATGCATGGCTCAACTTTTTTTTCTCCAAAAACCTACATTTGCATAACAGTCTCGGTCGCTTAACCCGTAGTTACCGCAACTTGCCGTTCAACAACTTTCCACGGGAGCACGCTCACAATTCCGCTAATTGCAGAGCAAACAATCCAATTATTTCAACTCGCGCGGTGGTTCTAGCGTTAAAGACATAATTCGAGATAAAAACTGGAAATAAACGATTCCTCTGGAAGAGGCTAGGTCTTTCTACGGTTCGGAGCGTGGAGAGAAAAAAAGAAAAAGTAAAAGACACCGGAATAATTTGTAAGTATCGTCGCTATCGAGTCGTTAGCTGTAGATTAAAGGTGTACGGACGTTCCGGTGTCTTTTTTCTTTTTTTTTTGTTTTGCCCCTCGGGGAAAACGTGCCGGTACGAGTCAATTAAATGGGGGAAAAAGAAGCGACGTAGGCCCGGCTCGGACCTAACCGAATTGACAAGTACCGGGTTTCGAACAAGATTCGACGTGTGGGGGGAGGGGCGGGGAGGGGACAGGGGACGAGTTACGAAGCCCGTGTCCCCGCAGCCGCTGTAACTTTTTACTGTCGCTTTACGTCGATCGGAGTCGCCTTAACGACTCCGCAACGGGACAAGAGCAACGTTCGATCTTCGAGCATCCGGTTTTTTTTCTTTCTGTTCTTTGTCCGTCGGCCAGTGGTGGACGGTGCATGGTCCAGATGGTCGGCATGGTCGGTGTGCGGGAGCGACTGCACGCACACGAAGAGGAGGTCGTGCGACGATCCGCCACCCAGCCACGGAGGCCGACCTTGCCAGGGCAGGGACATCAGCGTGGCGAATTGCACCAGCGGCCTCTGCAACAGTAAGTCACGAGCAAACTCTATTCTATACTCACGACACTCTCGGGCCCTCCGATAAACCGTTCTTCCTTCACGCGGGAAATATCCTCCGTCGGGCACGTGTTCTTCCCCTAACCCCCTAACTGGTGAGACCTTTCCTAATTTTCACACTGTAGTACAGTAATGCCTCGGTATACAGTGTTACAGTTATTGCGTCGTGGTATGGTTTTAATCAACAAAATGTCAATATGTGGACAAAAGTTTCAAAACAATAAAGATTTATCACATAATTGCTACCGTCTCTCACTGGTGTTGATTTCATAGAAAGTATCTAGAGAAGATGGACTTTACACCCTGAATGTATGGGGGTTGAAATTATCTAGATTGTCGATTAAAATGATTCACAAAATCTCGGAAGTCCGGCCTCACCAGTTGAAGGTTACGTAATTGTACGTACAGTGATTTCTCTATATATGTCGCCAAGGCCTGGATGATAAACGTCGCAGAATTATCCCCACTACCGCGGGGTCACACCGTGAGGGGCCACGAAGCTCGAGAGGCCTCGGACTCCGAGGCGTGTAAACATAAACATAAACACGGCTCGGGTACGTCTCCTAGACGATACAAAACGCTGGCAGGACCCGTGTTGTTGACATTTATCGAGAATTCACTGTAGATTGTCTTCAGAAATTCTACACTTTGTTTCGAGTAGGCTCTATGACTCCTACGTCTCGCTTTCCATTAATGAATTCACTTCTCTTTGACAAACAATGAGGAAACGGTGCCCGCAAAATATTTAATATTGACACAGGCAAATAGCCCTGCGGTTCTTCAGCAAATTCCCTAACTAAAAGCGAAAGTAGGTAAAACTTTCCTTTTGCGAATTAACCTATGCCCAACAGTGAAAATAAAGAAAAATCAAACTCGCGAATAACATTAATTTGCAGAATAAATTGTCGAGCAGCGAGGAACGAAGTAGTTGCTTCTTGCATAATCGACTAACAGTATCCCTTTTTACATTTTCCGCGGCTGCCGATTGAACGTAAATATAGCCCGCTTTCTCGAGAGAAGATAATTGTCGCTCCAGTTGTGCCCGGAAGCCTCAGACAATATCAACAGCGAAAGCACCGGCCATGAAAGCCCGGGTAATCTTATTTCCTGTCGCGCTCAAAGAAATACGATTACGTCTTGACGCGTTCGCTGTCAGGAATATTTCATTTGATCGTCTTAACTCCATTGTGGATCAATCTCGTTGTTCGTCGAAGAAATGAATTGCACGTCGTGATATTCAATTTGCTTCTCGGTGAATCCGCCGCGTCATACTTCCTTCCTTCTTCGGCGCGGCGGCTTGAAATTGCAAAACAAAATCGTGCGGTTGTGTTGGTCGGTCGCGGCTACAGAAGGGAAATTAATAACGGCGCCGTAGGATTGCACGGCGAAGCAATAGAAACGGCAGCGAACGACGCTAAACCCGCGAGGCGGAGGATATTTTCTCGGAGCCGGTTCCCATCGGAGGGTATCCAAGAATCGCTCCCTTTTACGTGTCAATTACCGTGGCTCACCCACTTAGCACTGAATTACATCCACATTTCTAGAGCCCGTTCGTTCTCCTTTTTTTTTCCAGACGGCGGCACGAAAATGGGTGGCGCTCACTTGACCGAGGAAGGTAAGTCCATCGACGAACAAAAGGCGCGTTCTCCCACGGGTTTAATCTCCTTTCGCCTCCATTAACCCTCGGACGATGTAATATTCGACGCCGAGACAAAAGACGGTGCACGGGGCTCCACTGGATCCCGCCCATTAAGCCCGCCGCTTCACCGTCGGAAAATAATAGAAATACTCGCATCAAACTGGTTACTGTCGCTATAAAATCATTATTAACCCTTCCGCGACGCGTAAACCTTGCCCCGAGGCTGTAGATCATCGACTTGAGGGTAGTTCATGCACCAGATAACCTAATGTATCATGCTTAAGTGAATCTATGTACGTGGCTCATGAGCCTGCGGGTCGTACTGCCACCGTGATGGCCAGGGTTCGAATCCAGCTACGTGCAATTTCCAATTTGCGCTCCTGAAATTTCACGAGTGATTAAAGTATTGGATTATGTCGAAGGGGTTTATATAGAGCGTCGTTTACATTGCAAAATGTAAAGAGAACATTTAATATGTTATTGAATAATATACATTAATATATTCAGGGAATTAAAGTAATACAAAATACACTCTGTATGAATAGGTGCCACGGATACTTTGAGGATCAAAAGAAATACGATTCCAAAATATTCGGAGGATCGCAGTGTAAAATAGATTTAAAAAAGTAATACGTAAATAAAATATAATAATTATAAGGATTCTATAAAATAATATTATTCCACAAAATCATCCAGGAATGGTTCGAGAATCCAAAACAACATGGCGCGATAAAAGGTATTCCACAAACATCCAAAAAGATTTCTGAGTATCCGAGAATCCGAAAACCAGTAAAGAAATACGATTCCAAAATATTCGGAGGATCGCAGTCTAAAATAGATTTAAAAAAGTAATACGTAAATAAAATATAATAATTATAAGGATTCTATAAAAAATAATACAATTATTCGACAAAATCATCCGGGAATGGTTCGAGAATCGAAAATAAAAAGGCACGATAAAATGTATTCCACAAACATCCAAAAAGATTTCTGAGTATCCGAGAATCCGAAAACAGTAAAGAAATACGATTCCAAAATATTCGGAGGATCGCAGTGTAAAATAGATTTAAAAAAGTAATACGTAAATAAAATATAATAATTATAAGGATTCTATAAAAAATAATACAATTATTCGACAAAATCATCCGGGAATGGTTCGAGAATCCAAAACAAAATGGCGCGATAAAATGTATTCCACAAACATCAAAAAAGATTTCTGATTATCCGTGAATCCAAAAACAGTAAAAAAATGATTAAAACAATTGAACAAAAAATGTTCCAGAAATAGATCCAAACTAACGAAGTACACGAATTAAGTATACACGTAATAATAAAGAAATTCCACGATAATATTCGAGGATATTATTCTAGGTATTCAAAATAACAAAACATGTCATAAAAAATGTCCCGCAGAAAAATTCGAAGATGCGTCAGCAATAAGATAGCGAGAAAATTGATTCAACTGGTGTGACGTTTGAATGAATTTCTCATTAAGTCTCGCCGTGTCACGGGACAGCGTGGAAAGGGATAGGCTCGGCGATTAGATAAGCCGCGATTCGCGATCCATCGGGAACCACCCCCGATTCGTTCCGGGCACAGGATCGACGCGGGCAAAATCGAGTAAAAAGTTGGTTCCCTCTGGACGAGTAGGAGGCGGCCTGCGGGGCGCGACCATCCGCGTAGAAAATGCGTCTCGAACTCGTCGCGCGACATTCTCCGATGGGATTCTTCACGGCCGGTGCTCGGCCGTTTATATTCTCGGTGCGTCGTGGCGCTTACGGGGCTTCTCTCGCGATCTGATACCATTCAAATCGGACGTCCCGGAGACTAAATAGAAGACTGCGACCGACATCTATTCCAGCCCGTTGCTCGCTACGCGATACGCATCGATTCCGGGTGTATTAACGCTGGATCTACACACCGCTAAAAGCGACTATTACATCGCCAGGCTGCGGATCTTTATGCAAAATACAGAATTTCTAAGTCGACAGCAGAAAACAAATAAACATGCATCTCTTCGTTCAATGATCTGAAAAGATAATATAACTCCATCTTGAAATTTGTCTATCACAAATAGACTGCGGATCTTTAGGCAAAACAAAAGTTTTTTCCCTGAATTGCAACGAACTGAAGTCAAATAGAAATTTATTTCAAATTTTTCGAATATTTTTGCTATTTAACACTAGAACTACCGAGTAATAAATACAACTGATGAATATTGCTTTGTAATAACAACAAGACTACATCTATTGAAATCTAATACCATTTTTATTCTAACATGTGCTTCAATGAAAAAGTTCATTCAAAACATTTTTATAGTTTCAGTAATTGTGAAAGAAAAAATTAGGAACCAGTCATTTTGACTGGTTCGGTAGTTCTAGTGTTAAAATTGCACCTACTAATTCTTGTCTTGTAAGTTTACATTTCACCTTTCCATTTTTGTCATGAACGCGTAAAATACGCTTGCCGTAAACTTTGCAAGGATAACGAGAATGTATTTATTTACATTTCTGGCGAATCATATTGAAAAAATATTTCCCTATAAATTGGTCTTTGCGATCTCAATGATCGTAAATTCAAAAATGCGGAAGTCGACGGGTCATTTCTCAACGATTCGCAACGACTGCATCTAGTCGTCGCCTATCTGGCATAAAAAGCTTCTGACGAGCCACGCTCGTTTCAGTAGAAGGGGTTAATGGAACGAACGCGGACGCCTGTAGCGATGAAGAGACGAATTCGTCGATTCATCATTGATTACCTCCCCGGCTGGTTTTTACGAGGGTAATGACAACGGGGGATATGCGGGTCGATGGATATTTATGCGTAGAACGGCAGCGACTCGTGCGGGCTTTCGTTCGGAGTCGAATACGTCCTGAAAGATATTTATGAAGTTATCTCCATTCGGTGGCAGCCGTGTGTGTCAGCCCTATATTTGGCTGGTCGGTTCTGTGACGCTTCGTCGGAATTCTGCGACAAATATGGTACGTAACTTTATCGCGACTTGCTCGGAAATAACTTCATCAGCTTGTTCATCAATTCTAAAACGCCCGGTGAAAGTATTGCGTTGGATCTAATTAAAATCTGTTCCGCTTCCACAGTAATTAGATGATACTCGAGTACTTGGATATTTTTCTGGTGGGGAGAGGAAGAATCAAGGGACATTTGGTTAGGAAACCTTTTTCAGGCTTTGTGTCCTCGCGTCGAAAATCTTCCCCAAAAGCAATTACAAATTTTTCCAATCGCACGTCGACGTAAAAATTGACGAACAGCGTTCGGGACACGAGCCCCTCGCGATCGAAAGGAAAAAGGTCCGCCGTTCGGAAGGACGCAATCGTGCTCAAGTGGGTTTGCCGATGAAATTTTCCGCGTCAACGACGAGCGCCGGCTGAGAGCGAGAGCGGGCCCTCCCCTCCGACTATTTACTTTTAATTACGCGACTGGTTAATTATTGACGCTCCGCGAGGGGGCCGTTCGGCCACCCTACTACCCCCCGCTCGAACCGGTCCAAACAATCGTAACAATGAGATGGCGGCTGGTAGTCAAGGGTGGCCCAGTGGTCCGTATAGATCCAGACACCCCCGGTTAGCTGGACGATTCTATCGACCGGGCCACATCAAAGTTGCACGCGATACGGCTTCACCCCCCCTGCCGGGGGAGGGTGGGTGCCGCTTTAATATCGAAGAAAATTATGTAATCGGTAGCCGTTACGCCCCTCAGCGGCCTGCAACAGGGGAAATTGATCGTGCATGCAAATAAAGTGCCATTATCCCGAGCAGGAGAGCCCCGAACGGTGTACACGCTGTTGGGATTACCGGCCAGAAACTACCCCCTTCCGTCCCAGCCGTCGACGGGTTCGATTTTCGCGGGGTCACGATAAGAAGCGACGAGACGCAATCACCGACCCCGAACGTCGCGATTTTCGAGCACACCAGCGCACGAACAGTTTTGAATACAACGTCGACGAAACTTCGAGGAAGTTCGCGGAACCTGGCACGACCCTGGCTGCGTTCGGATCTCCCCGGAATTTAGAAGCCAGCTTAATTCGTTCATCTTTTTCGCAATCTCCCGGGAACGAACTTCCGCTAATTCCATTCACCCGCTGACGAACTTAGCGAGTTCGATAATTTCGTTTCAAGAACAACACTCCCGCTCCTCTACCGGTGCTGCTAGGCTCGCAATTAGAATCCAGGAGATAGCCCCGTGGCATAATCTCGGCGCCACTCGGTGGAACGGTTCTGTAAAATTATTGGAATTTGTCCGAAAAGGGCCTAGCAGGATAAGACTGGTCCAGCGGCCCCAGTATGATTTTTATC
>CM052111.1:11653520-11672858 GCA_028454245.1 Halictus quadricinctus
ACTTGAATTGCTAGCTACCAAGGAAAAATTGTTCTACGCGTTGCGAACGTGTGATAACACAACTGAAGAGCAGCAGACTATAGTCCATTTTCTCAAAGGCAAGATCGAAGGATCGCTGTCATCCACAAGGAATGTCCACCCCACTCCAACCACCGTGGACGGATGACATTTGAGTGCTCCAAATAGCAAGGACATCTATCGCAACTCTCGATGCAGGTCTCGTCTTCTTCAGGACACTGTACATGAACTAGTAACAACAATTTTAATGTCGAACAACCACGCGGACGAGTCCGTATCGAGCAAGCCAGTGCTCGTTCGCAGTTTCCACAGGATTCGAGACTAGAAACGTGGACTTGCGTTCCGGGGTTTTTACCGGGTGGAAATGAAACGGTCAAAGGGAGGCGACAGCGAACGGGACGTCACGGTTGCGCGAGACAGCCGAGGTGTGCACGATATTAATTTAAATTCCAGAGCTAAAAGGGCAAACAACGCGATGGAAATGGTGACGCGCGGTTGATAGGTGAGCGCGGACGAGAGAGCGTCGTCGGTGGAAGAAGAAAAAAATACAGCCCCGCCGGGAAACGTGACTCAGTTTCTCACGCCGGCGTTTCTAAGGGATCCCGGGACTGTTACGAACCTGAAACTAGAGAGTGGGTCCCCGGGAGTGGTAGCCGCGCCTACTAGAAAATTAAAAAACCGTCTCCACTTCATCCTGGTCGCGGAAGACCGTGAAGAGCCCGGCCGGTTCGAGTGTCCTGCGTCCGGACGCGTCGTGGTCGTGGTCGTCGCGTTGCGTAAACGTAACGGAATGCGCGCACAAGTGTTCTTCAAGTGCTCCAGCATGTTGCCGGTCGGAAAGTCTAAGTGCCATAAAAATAGCTCGAGAGGAACGGTTACTTCTTCCCCCCTCCCCCTCCCAGTGAACGAACGAGATGAGCTTCCGACGCCGCTTTTACTATTCGCGAGACCGACACCTCGGCACGTCGAATGCTCATTGATATGCGTCTACCGAGAGGCGTGCCTTGATTACACCCCTCGAGCAGCGGTTCCCATGCTTCCGCGATGCAAGGTGGTCGAAACTAGCCTCTTAGATGGACCAAACTGTTTTTCACCATCTAGGGAAGTCGATAGACTGGCTCGAGTAGTCGTAAACTTGCATTCATCAGTATCCAAACAGCTTGTAAATTATCCGCCATACTAGGCTCCCAGCTCGACGAAACTGTGCTTCTTCGTCTATGGAAGTCGACGGAACCGTTCGAGTACGCTTCGGCCCAAGAGTATCTGGACAGCTAGTATATAATTCATCGCATCAAAACTTATGGTACAGCAATATCGCTGCAGATTTATGTGCAAAATGAAAATCGTAAGACACATCGGCCAAATGGTACTTCCTTTCTTCCTGAAATGATTTTAGTGACACTAATACATTGATGTTCTTCAAGTATACTACATTAAATTGCACTTACTCATTTTTGTCATAAATATCCCTCTCAATGATTTCAATGAATATATAGTTGTCATAGAGAAAATCGAACGCAGAAGAGTCCGGGCATCGTCGGTTCGGATAATCGAGGTTATGCTATATCGTGTATTAAACAAGTAAATAGGATCCGAATTGCGTCGTGTTTGGTGTCATTTTAATCAGAAAAGCGTCACGAATATGTTGCCGAAAGTTTCCTAGAAAAGTAATTAACTCGTTCACGACGGCACCCGATGCAAATGAACCGAGTTTGGTGTGACCACGTTAACAAGAAAAATGGCTCGTCACCTTTCTACGATTCATGTTCTTCATTCATTCTTTCTAGCTTGTTCGTTCAGTCGTACTGGGAGCACGAAATGACCATGATCAAATACCTCCTCGAACGGCGGCGTTCTTCCTCTTGTGATAAACCGTGAATGAGTCCAGAAGATCAATGAACCCAGTGAATCCTTTCAGTGAGATGATGCACGCGCATACGGTTGCGATACTGTATGGTCCGGGACGATACGTGGAAAAATATTGAAGGAACACGGTTATGTGTTCTATTTATTCTTTTCTGGAAGTTTATGTTTTCTGACATTGACAGCGAAACTGAGATACTATGGTTTTCAGGACGAAAATGGGTAAAGTTTCACGTTGATGTCTACCAATGCGATAGCTACTAAAATTATTGAAGAAAGTAAGCAGCTCCGAAGTGGCTCCTGTTTCCTTATAAATACAGAAAATTTTCATATAAAAATCCGCAGTTTAGCGATGACTGCAACAGTAACTTATTATGCAGAAATTATCTGCAACAACCATATGCAGGTATGCTTTAACCTCTTCTAACAACGATATACAGTGAGTTCTCGATTCATGTCAACAACACGGGTCGTGTATCGTGCAGGAGACATACCCGAGTGTTATGTTTACACTTCTCACTTCGTGGCCCCTCACGGGGTACACTGTAGTGGGGATAATTCCGCGACGTTTATCATCGAGGCCTTGGCGACATATATAAAGAAATCAGTGTACACCGCTGTCCGACGAAAAATGCGATTACATCGATGCAACACGGTTCTTGCATTTCCCCGGCGATGCAGATCAGCAGTCCGCGAATCTGGCAGGGCCGTAATTGGATCCGGCGAATTCGCCGGTGACAGAAGAATGAAATTAGAGCGGATTACGTCTGTAGCACGTCAGGATTTCACGAACGGCGGAGATGTTAACGAACGTAATTAGATTTAATTAGATCGTCGCGGGCCGCTCTCGTTCCCCGAGTCCCCTCGAGCGCGATTGTGAACCGCTGACGGGTAGAATGTATCCTTAAAGTTTCCACGCGCTGACAGCGTTAGGCGATCGGATTTTCTAAATACCCGGCGATTACGTGCCCCGGTCGTGTCGGAGACTATGCGAACGGCCAGGCGGTTTCGAACGTCGCTCGCGAATGGATCCGACGAGAGACGAAACGGTTCGGTTTGATCGGGGGCATCGTTTCCTCCCGAGGCTCGAAAACCGGGCACGATTTTTCATCCGCGAAAATACCCGTCGTCCGGTTGATCAACCTGCTCCGAGGACTGGTTTCGAATCGACGAAAACTGGAGTCGTTTCGAGCCGGGCTTTTACAAGGCTGCTCACGAGAACGGTCTCTCTCTCTCCCTCTCTCTCTCTCTCTCTCTCGATCGCGTCGTCCTGTTTGTTTCGTCTCGCGAATCGCCTCGCCCCGAGGCAGAACGAGGATAAAGATGAATTTATCGATCCGGATAATTTAATATTCCACGCTACGCCAGTTGGTCATTCAAAAGAGATACTGCTCCGAAGATTGTTTTCTATAAATCAGCGATCACCCTGGCAAAAATACCTTCCGGTTCGCCAATGATCTCCTATTACTCTTCTTTTCAAGCTTCCAGTTCCCCGAGAGTCAAATCAGTTTACTTTTGCGCCAGAGATTATGGAGATTATTTACCTTATCTCGGGCCTTGAAGTCGCTTGATCTCCACCACTGGATCGTTGTTACTCCTTCACCGCCACGACCTGTTTGTTCATTAACTCTTGCCGCTGCATCTGCATACTCGACTGCAACCGTAAAATTGAAATTTTCCTCGTCGATTGAAAGAAACAAGAGTTACAGAGAAACGTCTTTTTTAAAGTAATTTTCATAAACTTTTCTTCTCGGTCCTTTAACATTTTTACCTGCATTATAAATCATCAATGCAGTCAAAATTCTCTGCATCAACTACAATGGACAAGAGCTACTTAAAAAATTCTTCCTGCGTCCAATAACAAATTGGAAATAATAATGTAAACTAAGCAATACTTTATACTAACTTTAAGCTTTCGAACTACAGTTTATCATTCTCGCCATAAGTGCACAAAGATCGCCCGACAAGACGCGTTGTTTCTAAACCTGTTCAAAGAACAGGGTCAAAGGCGTTAATGGCGTATTGTCCTTGTAAGTAACAGATAAGAAATAATTTTGAAACATAGTTTCGATCCTTGACCAGTTAACTGTGGAATTTAATTTGAAAAATCCCTCACGGCGCGGAATTAAAATCAAGCAATGACGAATATACACGTCGAGCGCAGGCCAAATGCGGCTATTATAAAAGCCAAAGCTCTTGTGAAGATAAACGAGAAAGAAATACATTTCTATTCGATAAGAAATTAACAATTCATTAACGTTAACCGCACCGCGATAGAGTTTCGGATTGACGTGCGTACACGTCGAACGCGCTTAAATGGTTAAACAAACGTGAATCTGTGCAGCAACTTCTCCGGAGTAAATACAATCGCGTGCAAATGGTTCCGAGCTCGAGTTACCGTCTCGCGACGAATTCGCCACAGTTCCCGAGCGACGCTCGACGACTTATTGGCACGTCGAATCGTCATTAAGGACAACCGACTGTCCGGTCCAGTTCGTTTCTTTTCGCGGCTCGGTGTCGCGCTGATTTTTGTTGCGCGGTCACGTTCCGTGTTCTTGTCACGGGTTTTCTTGTCTCCGCGCGCCGGAGCGGACACGCGTGACATGCTAACGCGAGAAAGCACCGGGCGATACCGAATGACGGACGATTCTGGTCTTCTGTCGCATTTCAGCCGTGTTTGTCCCCCTCGCGAGCCGGGCCTAGATTTGCGACGCCATCGATGCCAATCCCCCCCCCCCCCAATATTTATCTTTAATGAAATTAAACTCTAATCTTAAACCCCTTGTGGCGACTCAACTCTGCAGTTTTCTTTCCAATGACTGAATTGTTGGTTCGTCACATGAGTATGATAAATGTGCACAAGATAGATAAGTTGGTAAATAGATTGTGAATGTTGTGGTCACTACCAGACACAATTGTGTAAAGCTACAGATATTAAGCTGTCTCATAAGTTCGTGCCGTGTATATGTTTATATTATTCACCATTGAAAAGTATTTTAATTGTGGAATGAAAGGGTGATTACATATTTTATTTTTAGAATTTGAATGGTACAAGAGTAAACGGCATGAACTTATGACCTAATATATGTAAGAATGTTTATATCACCGTTTGTATTACTCATATGTTTACCTGTTATTGATTTATACTGTTATATATCATTTTATTGATTTATGCGTTGCGTTAGCATTTTGTTAAATTGATGTTACCATGAGTTTTAGTTAAATAAACAGTTTCCTCTGAGTGAGCAAAGGACATTGACGCGTCAAGCCTCCTTACATATATGAAATAGTTCTCTTACAATTAGAACCGTCTCTTCTAATCACACTTACTTATTTTAATACACTTATTTTATACTGATTCTAATATACTTATTTTTGCTATCGTACTTTAATATTGACACGTTAACCGCCACGTATCATTTCCAGAGGTTCTTACAAAATCAGAGTAATTTAATTAATAAAAGCGAAACTAGAAATTTTAGATGTATTACAGGGGATGCTGTTTTAACCCTTTTTAATTCTAAAGATCTTAATAAAATTCTGTTTACCTGGATATGTCACAATAAAAATGAATGTCTAAACCTAGTCAAAAATCACTGCCAGTCATACGTGACTGACATGGCAGTGAACGTGTTAAATAAAAATTTCCGAATTGTCAGGAGTAGAACACAAATGTTTTCTTTTAATGATTGTAATGAATCGTAAATAATATAATGATACACTTAAAGTCGTCTGAGGTCTTCACAGTTTTGTATTCCATATTTTTGTAGTAAATGTATAAAATCCGCTGCCTAGGTGTAACCCCTTGATTTTATGGAATTTTTTGATTGTCAACGTGTGACAGTTAGACAAATTTCTGTGACAAATTTCGCGCCTACGAGAAGTCGATGCATCACGCGAATCAACAGCATTTTCTGCGTTTTGGCGCATCAAACGGGCACGGTACAGTACGGTGCACTGTTCCAAAGTAAACATCTCGACTCTAAAACAATAGGATACGATTCTCCGGTTCGTAGCGATGGTCTATTGCGGCTCGAGCACGGACGAGCCCTAAGGAGGTGTAAAATCGCGGCGGGTCTCGCGATGAAAGTGAACGAGCATTCCTTCGCAGCGCGCCGTCCTGGCGATTCCGGCCGCCAGCGTTCGCTGTCGTAACGCATGACAAACAATGTCGATAACCCATAATCTTCGAAGGCCCCGTTAACGTCCTCCGCCGTTGGCGAACACCGGAAAAACGGAGGCGCGCGAGCACGTCTAAAGGCGCCAACGGAACCCCCGCTTGGGTCTCGGCTTATTTCGCGCCGCGATTTTCCTATGGCTTTTTATTATTTCGATTTTCGCTGTTCCCTTCGCGACCACCGCTATCGATATATTCCAGCACAAAAGAGCCGGCCGTCGAAATGCCAGTGAAAGTTGCGAACCGATGCGCGCGGACTATTTCGAATTCTGCGCGCTCGTCGGCCGCTCGGCGATCCGTGTTTGTTCTGCACGGCCTTTTCGCGCGACGGAAAATCGACTTCGATTAGCGAATTCGGGGCGGAACGGTGTTTCGCTTTTTTTTTTTGGCCCCGCGCTGTGTTTTTCTTTCATTCCGCTTGATTTAAATCGCCGCGGAACAATCGAGCGGAATTCCAAGCTTTCGGCGGTGTAAAGGTTCCCGCGATATTTTCTCTGTCCGACGATTCAAAGTTTTTCGAAATGCCAGGTGAAACTGATTTTGGGAAATTTATTGGGGTTTCCGACTCTAATAGGGTTGAATATTCTATTGTACAAATTATCTCTGATTCTTGGAGGCAAGTAGGACAATAGAGAATGTCAAGATTAACTTTAAGAGAAAAATGAGTAGGTGTAATTCAAAACAGTAAAAAGATTAAAGGAGTGTAACAACGTCGGTATACCATTTGTAACGTATAAAAATGATTAATGAGCAAAATTTTACTTAGTTCCTATAGATAGCAATTGATGTGTAAACATTTTATTTTACATAAAGATCCGATGTCTACTAATAACTGTACTTAAATAAGCTCGATAATATTCTTTTAAACAATCATTTCAGAAGGAGTTGTTGCACCATATTAATTTAATTCTGTTGAATTATTAGTTAAATTGCTTTCGCCTTTAATCAATTTACTAAGAAAGCCTGTTGATCTTTGGTTTTAAAAAAATTATTACAGAATTGTCGGTAAGTAAATACCACTACAGAACATGACAACAGACTTGCTTAACTAATTAAGGGATAAACGACCTTCAACTGAGACGAAACATCAAGAACTGAGTACCTAGATAACTTCAGAGGAATTTCGCTGGGTCAAAATGGACCCGAGCCACCCGTCATCCAAGTATCAAACAGCCGAGGCCGTAATTTAACCGCAGCTTCACTATAAACACACTGAAGAACGATATTCCCGAGCAGCTTTCATCGCCGCTCTGATCGAGGCTCTCACAGCTTCTATCTCCGACGGCTGCAACATAAACGCATCCTTAAGAATCGCACACAGATCGGTTAGGACACCCGCCTCGGGCTGTATACGGTTGATCGCAGCGCAAATAGCGACTCGGACAGTAACGAGCGAGGCTCGCGGCTCGTTACCACGCGAAGATCAATTAGAATGCGCCGTGGTCGAACAGAACGGCCGGACACGCCGGGAATAAATACGTCCGCGGGTAATTCGAGTAATGCAATAATAGTATTGGATCGCGGCGGGGATCCCATGCTCCGCGCTACCCGCTACGAAAACCATTAGGCGTGTTTTATTAACGCCGGTGAATTTTTCTATCCGGTCGGTGCGCCAAGACTAGTCTCTCTGCCTGCCGACGATGTAAAAGATAACTCTCGCCTAGAACAGATTCAATTTAACGAGTTATTCTCTCGTCATTATTATGCAACTCTTCCGCAACCGAGTCACGTCCGATCAGAGTCGCCAGATTAAGAATTGTCTCCCACTCTACTCTTCCCCTTCCACGACTTTGTTCCCCCACTCTTCCGCTCGGTCCGGTCACGTGACGCGTTTCGCCTCTGTCGCGCATGTGTCACGACGTCACGTGACTGATCCAGTACTGGCAGAGAGAGGGTAACCATTTCCCCTCGATTCGAGCCCATTCCCCTGATCTGGCGATTATTTCCTGGCGCACACAGACGATTTTAACACTAGAACTATCGAGCCTGTCGAAATTCTTTTCCTTCAACAATTGAAGTGAATTTATAGAAATCTATTCTTGAGAAATTGTTTGACTGGAGCCAAATAGGCATTTCAGTCTTACTTTAATAATTTTTTAAAATAATATATTCGCATCCTAGAATCATTTTAACCTTTCCACTGTTTTAAGCAGCAGCTACCGTATTTTTGCCATAAATGCATAAAATCCGCAGCCTACTGGTAACCACAGGGGCATTATCCTGTGATCTTCGGTGCAACCATTTCTGAGGCAAGTACTTAAAGTATTTACTCGAAAACTATTGCAATAAGCAATTAAATAAATTGTTAATACTGAACGTTTACGCTTTTGTATTGACACGTTCTTGTAATTACTTCTAAGCATTAACCTGCATGATACATGAATTTGCTTTCGAATAAGACTGTATTGTAGTGACTGTTCTTATCGTCCACAAACCTGTGCAATTACTGTTACTTAGGTTCGTTGACTCAACAAACGTATCTCTATTGCCACCAGCTAACGGAATGGCATTAAACATACTGCCAGTAGTATGCATTTCGTTCTGAAAAAATTGGAAAGACAATTATTCAGAAAACGGTTAACCATGTTAACGCTCTCTACAACACAGTCACGCGATGAATCCTCCCGTTTTCATTTACACTTTAATTCGATAATAACATTTCAATTAAACACGTCACAGAAATTAGACACCAGCGTGCCTCGTAACGAACGTTCACCGCTTTTCAGCGAATTAAACAAACGTCATTTCAGGAAACTGTTTGATTAATAGCCATCCACAGTCACGCAATGACTGAAAAATTTCAACTAAACGCATCGAAATAATCGGACAATATTTTACGATTCATTTCGGATTCCATTTTAGATTAATATATATTCCCATTTACACTTTAATTCGACAACACCATTTTCAACTAAAGATATCGAAGAGTTCCCCGTTCCCCGCTCCCCAGGGAATGGACCAACATCTTTTCAGGAAGCTGTCCGATTAATAGACATCCCGCAGACGGTCCAGGACCTCGCGGAGCAGGTAACGCGGGACTTTGATTACTTGCATCGCGGCACTCGGCAAATCCAATCTTCAAAGATTACCTCGTTAATCTTCGCCGTCTCGAGATGATTCGTTTCCTTCATCCACGGCTGGCCACAAAGGATTCTCGGCGCGATTAGGTGATCCTTTTCAGCATTTATCAAGAAAATGAATGGACCGGGGGTCGTGGAACGTTCGGTGCATGTCCTACAGTTGTTTCGGACTTTACACACAAAGAAGAAGAAGAAGAAGAAGAAGAAGAAGAAGTTTTAACTCGGAAGAATCGAAGAATGAAGAGACCAGACAACGGGACCGGACCACCATCTTGCGGGACCGGTGGCTAGTCTCGAAATCGATGTTATACGAAACAACGTGTGCACACGGTCGTGTAATAAACCGATGTGTGCACGGTGCATCCCCTTGTCGCTATCCAGACAATTGTAAATACGTTGCACAAATGCGTGGAGCACACGCTCTCCGTTTTACGTCGCGTCGGCTCGTCAAGACGACGAGAGGAGACGCGCGTCGGCGTGTCTCACGCGCCGACGCTGGTAATCTCCTCTTCGTCGTATTTACACGTATCCTCCAGAGATCCGGGGATTTACCGAATGCGACGTTTTCCGTGTACAGCTAAGCCGAAGATCGCGCGGGACGTTTCTCGTTTGGTCAGGGATCCCGATTCTGTTTGGTCCGCGATCAACATAGCATTTCCAACTGTTTCCTCCTGGTAGAGGTCCTCTCCGATTTTTGGGATTTTCTTGCATCCAGGATTCAGCTCGAGTTGTCGTTCGTTTGGAGCCGGCAGTTTAGGGAGCCCCATTTCGCTGGAGAAATTTTGTGGATCCTTCGGAGCTCCTCTTTCTGCTCAATTTTGTGTTCGAGATGCACGCTAGAAAATTTAGTAGATTGTCCGTGTTGTGGTCAGACACTGGTACCAAACCAAATTGTGTAAACTGACATCAATTGCAGGAAACAATTTCCTTCGGCTCTTTGGAATCTGTATTCAGAATTCGGAATGTCTACCACTTGCACTTGATCTGATTTTATGCATATGACCTTACTCAAGCATCCGAGTAAGCGAAATATGTATTAGCATTGCATAAAAGTTATTTCACTGTCTAAAATAGTGACTAAAATCGATTTTTGTCTGTTTCTTATGAAATATCTATTGAAATTAAAAATTACGGATGTGGAACTTACCGATACTACTCTAAAATTAAATACGAGATTCATCGACGTATCCACCGCGGAGTGTGCGGATACTTTTGAGCGGTAGTGTACATAGATAAGTCACTGTACCCGGTCATATTGCGATTAAAAATTAAATGGGACTCGGAAATATTGATATATCAGTAAGTAACTTCCAAGTTATTCCATGTTGTGAATACATTAACACTTTTACTGCACTAAAATTAAATATTCATCGACCTATTCACCGCGGAGTGTACCAGGTAAGGTGAGCAGAACAGTAAATGCTGATGGCAAACTTCTGAATAAATTACGCCAGAATTTGTCGGCGGAAATGACTAGCAGGCCCGTTTCTGGATTCCCAAAATGGCCGATCGATCTGCATCGGTTTACCCGTTAGACTCGGTCAGACGGCTTCACGAGCGGATCGTTAAATTCCTGTAGCTGCAGGATAATCACAGTTCCAGGCGCGGAGGCTCGTTTATTTCTTGCTCTCGATCATTCCCGCTCAAAGGAGCACGACAAACATTTTTATTAATCCGACAAGCCGGCATCCCATTACCTCCGCTCTCCCGGCCGCTCATACATATGAATAACAGGCGGGTAAAACAATGAACGGCGAGCAGAAAAACCGGCCATCGTCGTGAAAAAATCGCGGAGCTGAGACACTGGGAGAGTGGGAGAGAGAGAGAGAGGGGGGGAAAAAAGGAGCGCGGGGAGAGTCGTTCGCGAGCGGTTTTCAGGATCTTATCGGGATCACCGAGCTTTAAGCATACAATATGATACCCCGCCTCTATCCTCGCGACGAGCCACAGCACTTCCCTCATTCCCTGTCTCAGCTGAGGGCCGGGGCATTCATGAGTGACACGCGTAGGTACACAAACGCGCTCTAAAGTGAGTCACCAAATTCGCGTGGGCTCGCAGCTGGCAAGTTCGAGAACGAGTATCCGTCTCTTGCTCTTTATCTACTGCGCGCCGGGGCCGGACTCACAATAAGGCAGTTACGTACAGTCGGTCGAAATCATGCATCACCGCGCCGCTCGACGAAATATGGCTCGCGGCTCTTCGATGATGTAGGACAATGCGCGAAAATTTCACTTCTCTAGGTGAAACACTGCCGGGCACGAGCTGGCTGCCCTGCGACTTTATTCGACTCGTAAACTCTCAGTCCGCTCGAGAACAATGTCAAGCCGAATGGGTACCCTCGTCCGCTATACGTCGAAAATTGTCCCGAGCTGTCGTCTTATATCGAAAGAAAACTATTTTAAGAGATAGAAATTCGGCGAGTAGACTGTGGATGTCATAGAAGAAAATTTCAGAGGAAAACATTAGTTGGTACAGAGGGGCAAATATTATGATAGGCAAAAAAAGTTCAAGGTTATGTTTTTTTGAGATTTCAAGGTCATCGAAGTTTTTTTAAATGGAATGATATATTTTTATTATCGCTGTACGATAGCCAAGGTCAAGACGAATCCAAGGACCTGTAATATTATGACCTTCGCGTGACCTTGAGTATGAAAAATTCGTAAAAGTCGGGCACTTGATGTAAACAGCGAAATAACGATGACATGATCCGCCTAGGGTTTCAAGAAATCTTCTTGAACCTTGACTAACGACTGTAAACACGCTTACAATAAATTGTAAACACCGATACAGATTCTTCTCCTTGACTCTAATCAGGACGTTTAAGAAATTCATCGGGATTTAATAACCTAAAACTTGCGACATGTCATGTCAATATTGTGTCCCCATCGCGCACGCGCATCGTGTCACATATTACTCTGGTCATCAGGGAGGGGGTACATTGTATTCCCCTCGATTTTCTCGATCTAGCTCTAACTGCTCTCACCTCCGGCTCTTATTTGCTCTTATTTATTTAAACTTTGAGATATCTACCACTATTTTGGACTGCAGATAAAATACAACTTGTCAGTGATACAAAATTTTTAATTTTAGGTTAGGTTTAGGCCTTTCCTCCAAATTCCTTTTAAATTCAGTAGATATTACTATTCAAGTAGAAAATATCACCTACCAGATTGGACAACAGGTACCAATTACGTTTAATGCTCGGTAAATCCAGTGTTAATGATCACGGAGTCCCTGTTTGACACAGTATGACGTCCCAACCCACTCAGACCGCGTCAAACAACTAAATCCCGCAGCTCCTGCACCTTGCACCTCTCTGAATCGCAGCAACCTCTAACAACTGCTTAATGCATCCCCCAATAATTCATTCTTGCTGTCCACCCCCTAAGGCCCGAAAGCCGCTGAGAAAATTACGAAATCCGATAACAATAGCCTAATCCAAACTCTTGCAGAAGTACATGCACGGTAACACAGTTTAATCCCTGTCGCCGTTTGTCTGAAAACGCGACGGTAATTCATCCCTCCACGCCCGGAGCAAGAACAACTGGACGCAGTTTTAATACCCTAACATCGGCCCCGCTTTGTTGGCCGCATTGACACGTCGCCGTATCAAGATCCATTTCACTGTAGGCTCGCCCCCTTTAAACTCTGCGGCCGGAGCCACGGGCCCTTAACCCCTCCACGAGGGCATCCCTCGATCTCCGTAGCCCTTCCCCCGTAATATTTCACTCGCCCTTAGCCGTCGGATCTGGCCACCGTGTTTTCGGAACCGATTCTCACGTGTCTTTCCCCGGGGGGTTTGTTTTCGGAGCTCGAAATCTGTGACTCGAAGTCCCGTGGGACGCTCCATCCATCTCTCGTTCCTGCATTTTTATCGCTGCACTGCTCTAACCCCTTGTCGCGCGACTATATTCGAGAATATTTTCATACGAATGCCATTTAACATTTTTTGTGTATGTGTGTGTGTTTCTGTTGGTGAAGTAGCTGAAAAGGAAACACTCTTTATTATTCTAGAGGTGAAATGCTCGTGATGTGAATGGATTGTTGATCCATCTTCTAACCCTTTCTGATGAAGAATGGTTCTGTCGTACATCATTTTATTAGCATGAGAAACATGTGATATTGTATTAATAAATATAAATTTTTGTTTCACCTTTACGTTACAGTTTTACAACTTTAATCATGAAAAATTATAGGGCAAGGGATTCAGATGTTTGAACAATGACATTAAGAGCGAGTAAAAATAAATTTTAAACAAACCATCAGTTATAAGTGAAATAAACAAGCATGCTTAATAAGAAGTTGAAACAGGAATCCTAAAACAAAAAAGGATGGATAAAAATTAAACAAAATTATCAATGACCACAAGACTGACAATGGGATGTTCTAAAAGTGACCTTAGAACACCAAGAAGAATACATAAAAATTCAATGAAAAGCAACAAAAAGAGATACAGTGAATTCTCGATATATGTCAACAAGACGGGTCTTGCCCGTGACATACCCGTGTTATGTTTACACTCCTCAGCGTCCGAGGCTTCTAGAGCTTCGCGGCCCCTCGCGGGGTACACTGTAGTGGGGATAATTCCGCGACGTTTATCATCCAGGCCTTGGCGACATATAATTCCTGTTCACTTTCGGCAGTTCTTCCGTGTCCGAAAGAAATGAAGCAGACGTGCACGAGGGGCAGCGTGTCACTGGAGCAAAAGTAGTCGAAAAAGCGCATCCGATGCACCGTGTAGAAAGGAAAAAAGCGAGGAGGGACGAAGAAAGGAGAACTAGGATGTACAAGATAGTACGAGATAGCCTCTCTGCCGGAGAATATTCGAGGGTGACTTGACGGTGTTGCAAACCCCTGGCTGGAGGGGGTGGAGGCGCATTGTGCCGGCAACTTTGCTCTCTCCGCAATACAATAAAATCCTCTTTGCGCGGCGCGTCATTGTTTAACGGCTGATTGACGTTGATCGAGGGGCACGCCGGCGACGCACAGCAGCATCCCCTTCCGGAAAAGTGTCGCCCCATGGAATCTCGCGGCCGTACGTGAACGCTCCCGTGCACCCGTTAACTGATATAGACGAGCGGATATTAGGCGACCGGGAAAGTTCTGTCCTGACCGGAGGAGGGACCCTTTATCGAATATCGTTAAGCCTGCTGTAATTTCTAATTCTTGGGGAACCATCTGCCCCCCTAACCTCGTTCCCCCTGATTTGGTCATGGAGAACCTTGAACCCCCCCCCCCCCTAACTCTGTCCCCCATAATTCGGTCTTGGAGAACCTCCAAGCCCCCCTGACTTTATTACATACCTGTTAAACAAAAGAGTGAAACACAGAAAATAGTTTCTCCCCACTATCCAGCACCGGAAACTGAATGCGTTTCAAAATCTAAAACGATCCTATGGAATATTCTCTGACAGCGAAAAAGCTCGTCAACGTTCCCAAGAGCGCGGGTCGACCAAGACCCAGCTCGGTCGCTCAGCGGATTAACGGTTCCCGACACAGATATCACGCCGATCAAACTCGATATTCATATCCAGCTCCGGAACAGCTGAACCGGGCCAATGTAAAAAATCTGCACGAGGGACAAAAGCGTTCGTGACAAAGAGCGGACCGAAAAAAAAGCGGCATCAAATTGTCAAGCTCGACTGCGAGATACGAAAGCGACACGTGTCCCTCATCTTCCCCGAAAATCGGCCGACATGTCCCTGCGTCGAGGCCGTTGTTGCCATCAAAAACTTTTTGTTCGGAGCCCTAGCGCGTCAAAGTCGCGAGACAGAACTTTTGCCGGGCCGGTGGGCTCCTGCAACGGCACACACGGAGAAGAAGCGAGCGTGTGCACGCGGGAAAAACATTGATAGGCGAGGATCCCTGACTTCTGGCCGGGGCTCTTTGACATCGGGCGGCGTTACGGGGCATTGTAGCGCGGGAGATGCGCGGGAACCCAGTGACGCGTGACACGTCCCTGGAGGGCCGAGGGCGCCGCTAAATAGAACGCCCATTAGTAACGAATACCGCGAGGAATCCCCTCGTGTGCCCCTGGACAGTCTCCTCCCTCCTCTCTCTCTCTCTCTTTTACTCTCTCCCTCTCTCCCGTTTTGCTACCGTATACATAATGTGCCCGACACGGGGGTGAGTTTCGAGTGGGGCCGAAGCAGGGCCCTCCGGGAACGATACGCGGTCGTGATAATTTTCTGTTAGCCGCCCGCGCCGCCGAGGGTGCGGATTTTCGTGAGAGCCGCACATGCCTAATAACGGGTTGCGACTCCGACTTGATCGACGAACAGATTACTCGGAACGACGGAATCCTCTTTTCTTGCGTTCTTCCCTGCCGAGTATCCTGCTAACACTCGCCTACTCTTGATTAGCACCTGCCTTGGGGGGTGGGACTCCTTGAAACTGATCTTCAAGGTTCTATCTTCTACCGGAAAAAATCGAATATCATTTTGTTGCGGAGATGGTCTTTGATGTTTTGCTGCTGTTTTTAGGTATTTGTATTGAACGGATTTTGAGAAATAGGGGAATCAGAAATTAACGCTAAACCTACCAAGCGTTAACAGTATCTGGTAAATATTGCCTTGTAGAAATGGCAACCCTATAAGGCAACAATTGAGACTGTCCGTAATTTTCTATTAATATTTCCGTAATTTTAATATCTATTTACTATTTCGCCTAAATGAATTTTTATAGTTTCAATAATTGTGAAATATGAAACCGGTCGTTTTGACTGTGGTGGGTTTAATGTCAAAAAAGTTGAAATCCGTCATTTCGACGAATTATTAGTTGAAATTGGATGAAGTTTTCGGAAAACGGGTCAAAATCGACCCAGGTATCGCAGTCCAAGAGTTGACCGATTCAGAATTAACGACTCCAATCTCACACAGTGCTTCGCGTAGAAATGCTGAAAATCCGAGTGCAGGTTGCAAATTTCACCTGTTTATCTCGTAATGCAGCACAGTAACAATTTCAAACCGCATTTATTTTCCTCGAATGATAAATTGTACGATTACCAGTGATTCATTAACGTCCCTTTTTACATGGTTTTATCGTATGTTTTTTTAACTAAATTTCCAGCCAAACGTGTTAAAATATATACGAAGCGTTCAGATAACAAAATGCTTCTCTTTCTAATTTACTGTCGTTAACGATGCGCTAGTCACTCTGGAACTTTAACGATGTGTCAGCCACTAAGTTTAACATAATTTCTCTGGCATGTGAGCAGAAGTTGTGGCATCAGAATCACATGAAGTGCCAGACACGCCAATTGAGGGCAAGAATTTAGAAGCTGCCTCTCTTAGCGTGACGAAGTTTCGAAGGAAGAAAATGTTCATCGTCCTACAATCTTCAAGTAAAAATGCCTCTAAAAATGTTGATTGTCTAAATTGTACTGACCCTTTTCAATTAAAATTAACTACGTTGATTCTCCTTCCAAGATCACCAGTTTCAAACCAATGTATTCGCTCATGAACATCTACTTTAAGCTTTCTGAGAACAAAGCTGTATTCGAAACAAATAAAAAATATTATAAATATTCGAGTATATAATGCTCTTCCTTCCGAAGCTACAAAAAATCTCTATAAAACGTAGACATCTTGGAAAACGTGAGAGCGAAATTTCCGAAAAAAGATAAAATCGATTTTTCTAAAAAAGAAATCTAGAAAACCAGAGGGTAGGTAAATATTCAAACATGCAAAATATTCAAATCCTCGGTGCTCTTCCTTCCGAGGCTGCAGAGAGTCTCTATAAAATATGTACTCCGTGAAAAACGTGAGAGCAGAATTTCCCTGGAAAAAAAAAGAATGAACTGCTTGACAATTTCAAAAAATCTCGAAACCTAACGGTAAGATAAAAAAAGACAGAAAAATTTCCTGTATAAAGATCGCTGTAGAAGGAAAAGTGGTAGATCCGGTCGGGCAATTTGTACGGCGTTTAATCGAGCCAATTAAATTAGAGGTGGTCGGGGTTTTCTAGCAATGAGTGTATCCAGTATTTCCATTAAGCCAGTAAATTTCAAGTGTAGCCGGGAGCACGGCCACGAGGCAGGCCGCTGACAAGTGAAACCTCGGCATCGTTGAAAGATGGAGGGAGCAGATATTTTCTGACGCGGAAACACCCGCCGCTATAATAACACAGAAATCGTTACCCGCCAATTGAGATATCAATCTCGGTAATCGTTTAATCGCGAGATATCGATATTACCCGGCAATCACCGGGGGCCCCGGATCCCCGCACGGCCAGCCAGTTGGGACTTGCGAAACGACCGCGTTACCATATAACGTGCAATTAGGAATTTTCACGGATTAACGTTTAAGATCTCCTTTCCGTTTAAGATCTCCAGCACCGCGAGCGGATTACGCGATGAACCGGTGACCGGTTCTTGCGTGCTCCGGCAGCTGATTCTATCATCGACCATCTTTACCTCGGTAATCCTTCTCCGATCATCGGCAGAAGTGCACGTTAATAGACAATGATCGGCCTTTATGTTTCCCATCCCTATAATAATTTCTTTTTATTATTATCCGCGTCGTTGGATGCATTTATTTTTCGTTGTTGCTGAATTACGTGCAATCTGTTTTCTTCTTCTTCTGAACACCTCATTTCCAATTTCGACTCTAATTCTTCTTTACTGATAATAATTCATTTTATGCTTTCCTCTGCTTTGTAAACTGTGAGTACTTCACTTGATTTCTAATCTCACTTTTAATTTATTTTAATCTGAATTGCTATGTACATGGTTTTACCAAAAAGTTTTTCTGTGTAAAAACAAGAAAATGTAATCATTTCGGTATCAAACTATTTGTCTTTATATCAATAGACGAGAAAATTAAGCAAAATGAGAATTTTCTACGTCAATTATAAAAATAAAGACAAAACAGAGGAAAATGAACTTCTTCGTTCAATGATTTTAATAAGTGTACAAAATGTATAATAATATCCGTAAAATTTTCTATAGTATCTCTACAGGTTTGTGCACAAAATCCACAGTCAATATCAGAAACATAATCAGCAGGTTCACTAGTAGACAATTTTTCAAGTTGAACATTTAGAAAATCATTTGACTGCAAGGGGTTGGTTGGGAACTAATTCCGTTTAACTTGAACATCCCTTAAACATCTAAATGCGAATCGCACCCAGGGAAAAAAGGAAACAGGTGATACAGAGCAAAATCAGTGAATTAAACGAAGGATCCGAGGTGCAAATTGCAGGCGAACGAGGCAGACCGCGGACAGTATCGCGCCGAGGCGAAATCAGCGCGCCAGGGGGGTGGGTTGTCCGCGGAAAGATAGGCGAAACGGTTTCCACCTGAAATTGGCAGCTCCGGCCGGCGAGGGTGCTAATTTTCGGAGGGTTGGCTCCGCGGGCCTGTAATTAATGGGGTTTGTCATCCGAATAAAAAAGCCCCGTGGGTGTATCCGATGCGGCAGTAGGTGGCTCGATCGTTGATTGGTATCGGTAATTGGCCTGATTGTCTGGTGTCCCAATTAATTTAATTACGTTTAATTGCGTATCAGAAGGACCGCTCTCTCGTCCTCCGTGTCCCGGCCCCTTTCGAGTCATCTAGAGAGCCGGGAAGGTAACCAAATATGGAATTGTCCTATTTCTAACATTCGTTCGAGCCCAACATCTGTCGATTAATTATACACTATCTTGTTTAGGAGAGACTAGATCAGTTCGAATCATTGGTTCGAACCTTTGAGCCAACATCTAGGCAAGCGCCTAATCCAGACCTTGAGGAAGAATGATGCTCACAGTGTTATTAATATTCAGACTACGGATTTTATTCATGACTGATAAGAAGAAGGTACTTGTGCCAATAATTTGCTCTAGACTATCAGACAAATATTTTTATTTGTTCCCATCGATTTTACTGAAAAATGAATATTTAACACTTGATCTACAGGAAGCATATTACAGCTCCGTAGATTCGGGATAAGGTAGAGTGACCACGTTACCGACAAAAATAGGCGAAAAATGGTTTCACGTGTCTCAACTTTTCGTCCCTATAAGAGAATATTTTTCGCTGGGAAAGGGCTCATTCGAAAGAGAAAATTATACAGCAGTTACTGACCTGCTGGCTCTGCAAAAGTCACGTGACTACCCTTGGCTCTTAATAGAGCTGCTCTACCAAAATTAAAAATATTATATTAGGTTGGCAAGAAAGTAATTTCGGTATTTTTAGGTGAAATAAAATCCAATTTTTTATCA
>CM052111.1:11673358-11686161 GCA_028454245.1 Halictus quadricinctus
TAATATAAACGTTAGAAGTAGGCCAAAAATTGACGATGTGCATGCCGCGGAATTCAAGCATTTTTATACCATTGAATGAGTTTTCAGGATGAAATCGAGAGTAGCGCGCGCTGGAAAATATTTCCGGCTACAAATTCAGCTATACTTTGTCTCGATTCTCTGCGAAACAAAGCCAAAAACTTGAAGCACGTTTCTGGCGTCAGAATTCATGATATCGATAATACAAAGCAAAAAATGTAACAAGTTTAGTCACAGACTTAAGAACCGTCGGATCGAGACCAAGACGGATCTTAAGTCAGTGGCTGAAGGCTGTGAACGGAAATTATACGGCAGTTACCGTCTTGCTGAGTCTGCAAAATTCACGTAACTACCCTTGGCTCTTAATGGTGTATTGTTCTTGTAAGTAACACATAAGAAATAATTTAGACTTTCGACGAACGTACAGACATAGTTTCGTTTATGTGTGCGATGTCGATACTTTCGAGCACGAGCACGTGGGAAAGGGAATAAAAAGATCGTGAATTTTTTACATGTGTTTTTCGAAGATCCAGGCATTGTGGCCCTGTCAGTTCAAGTCGCCGGCTGTGTTTGATAGCGATTTGATAGGTGAGCGAACGTTCGATCAGCGAGGGTCCAGGTGAGATCAATTCGAAGCGGTAGATAAAGCAGGTACGTCGACTGTGTAATCAAATGTTGCAGACGTAAAAGAAAGGTTTTCTGGAAACAGAAAATAAATTCTGTTTGAAACGTCTTTTGTAAATATCGAATAATTCGGCAATTGAGAGAATTGAATATAAAACTTCGAATGGAACAGTCTGCACGTTTTCGCAAATATACCTGTAGATTGAAATGCAGAAAATTAATGGTTGTCATGTTTTCGTGTTTCACCTTTCGAACACGTGAAAATTCGCATCATTTATACAATTCTGCGTCGTTCTGTTACGTATGCTGAATAATATCAGTAATTAACAATGAAAAAGATAACAGATTGATGAATATTCGAACAAACTGTTAGTCTTTATGATAATCCGCACATTTGACATGTTGATTATTAAACGAAATTGAAATAACAAATGTTTGTTTAATAATTTAGAGAAACCGGTAGTCAAAGGGAAATGTTTATTCTCTATTAAGCCGCCTATCAAGCCCTAAATGAAACGAGAAGCTCATTAAAATTGATCAAGCTTCCCGTCGTGCGGCGAATTTCGGAAAATGCGCGAACGTTCTATAAATGCGTAAAATCTGCGGTCCGGTGATTACTCTTTTAACTTGCTTTGCATCTCATATATCCTAATGAAATCTCGCGCATTCAACGTATAATCGAGCGAGCGCCGCCCGCCAGTGGAAATGCATTTTGAAGTCCGGACAAAGAACTGTGTCAGCCATCAACGCGTTAAATAATGTATAAACACCGGGGGAAGAGCGAACGTTCGATTATTTAAAAATGTTCCGGACCGTGTCGGAGAATCCGCGTTACGTCGGATCGATGCGGCTAATCAAAATTTTAATTTCTTCCCCCCGGCCCGGGAAACTCGTTGCGGAGGCTGGCCTTAATTAATGAATTATTTTAATTGAGCCAGGGAAAAATAAACTCGACGCGCGAGAGACGGCACCGCAACAATTACCGGCGCCAACATCCGCATGCAAATAAGTAATACCTCGGTCCAATTGCTTCGGGTGTTTGTATTCGATTAATTATAAGTTACAGCCGCTGGTTTTGTTTGATTGCCTCCATTGAAAAGCGCCGCGTATACCCGCTCGCTCGCTCGCGCGGTTATTTCCGCGAAAAACACGAATCCGCTCGCGCGAGCCCGCGGAGCTTTAATGCTTGTGTCAATAGCAGACGCGTCCTTTTCACGCGGGCTACGTGATCATCGGCCGAATAGCGAATACCCGTCTCGATGAATCATTCCGCCTGATTTCCAGGCATAATCAATTTAAATGTTTACCCGTGCCGAGAGAACAAATCACGAGAACCGGCTTTAAGAATCGGCTTCCTGTCTGATTTGAGAGAAAAATATGCATAGGGAAAATCATCGTTCATCGTGAAAAATCAAGCACAGTAGTGCCTCGATATATGTGCTAACTTCGGGCCCAAACTGTTGCTTATATCGTGTACGACTGTTGTGTGATCTCTTGCCGTTGGCAGTAGAATAGGATAGCGAGTAAAACATTGGTCAGACAACACTCAATCAAAACTTTTGTTTTTAATTATTTTTTTAAAGAACTCCTATTAACATATCCGTGTCACTCTACTGATTGAGTGATACCAAACGTGATACTAATCATTAGACTGCGGATCTTTATAAATAAATATTTTTTACTGAAATGGACTGAAATGAAAGAGACATTTATTTTCTTTCTTTTTGTGTTTAGAAGATTGAAAATAGTATAATAGTATGTTTCAATTTTTCTAATATTTTTGCTATTTAAAATTACACCTACTGATTTTTGTCATAAATGCATAAAATCCTCAGTCTACTTATTTACTTGTTCAACTAACGATATACATTTCACTACAAAGTGGACAATTATTATGCCCACAATTGCATTTATATTCCCCCCACTCTTTTAATAACTACACAATCTCATTACTATATTAACCTCGTAGCTGTGACCAATTATAACACACTCTTCATGCAAAAAGAAGTAGAATTTACTATTTAAATTAAAATATTTATAGTGAGTATAACATGAGCAAGGAGCGATTCTAATTTCTTTTCCCGTTGCAAAAATATTCTTCAAGGCTTTGTTGAGGGGTTATTACCAAAAACCACGGACCAATCACAGCGCGGCTACAGCGGACGGATTCCACGATGGCCAATGGCGACGCTCGACGGGACCTATCACCAAGGCGGAACCCGTTCACTATAACTGCGCTCTGATTGGTCCGTGGTTTTCGGTAATAACTTCTTAACAAAGCCGCGACGAACATTTTCGCAAAGGAAAAAGTTACTTCAAATGACCTAAGGAATCACCTCACTGAAGAAAGTACACGTTTAGGGCACCTTCAAGAATATTTTAAGAGAATAAATTAATAGAATAACAAGCACACAAAGAATTCACTCGAGGAGGACCACACAAAGGGTGCTCAATAAACTATTAACCCTTAGCACTCGATTGGCGACTGTAAGGAGCCACTAAAAATTGTTGTATCATTAGTCAAAATACTTCTTACATTATTAAATTCATTTATATTTAATAAATTACTAAACACTTCAGTATTGTAAGAGTAAATTCCAAAATTTTCGTATGAATAACGTGAAAAAGAAAATATATAGAAGGGAGACATTCTAGATCGGAAGAAATGTTTCGTTTTGGAGTTAAAACAGCTTCGAGTGCAAAGTATTAACAATCCTTTGGCTTCGCAATATCACACATTAACAAATATTATTGCACAGCTAAATTCCAGATTTAGATCAGATTTAAATCTAAATCAGATTTCGATTTAGATAACCAGATGATCAATTCCGTTGTAGGATGAACGAGAAATCCACCGTGCCGGGACAGAGGCTGACAAGAAGAAACTTCGAACAGCGCCACGGGGAAAAATGACGGTGCCCCATGGAACAACAGGTAGCCGGTGATCTGTATCAGTGGTATTCAGTCGGTCGCGCTGGATAACGCCGGGCATAAAGCCGCTTCTGTAGCAAACACGTGTCACTAATAAACGTCAACGCGGCATGCGCGGCGAGATTGATTCTATTAATAGGAGTAATTACCGAGTGTACTTGGCGCTGCATGCATAATGCAATTTCGTGGCGGCCTCTCGCGTGCGCCTTCTCGCAGCCGAGCACACGGGCCCCGCCGGCTCGGCTCTTCCTGTCTTCCAGCGACCGTCAACTATACAGGTTATTGCTTCGAGAATCGTATATTTAAAATCCAATTTAATGCGCGGGCTCGGCTGTCTCCGTTTCCATTAATACGACATTCGAACGTAATTCCCGCTTTTGGAACCGCCTACTTCATTCGACGTCGATCGTTAACCCTCTGGGCCCCAGGTTAGGTCTGTGGGGCCTACAAAAAAAAATTGCTGGCCTTCTTCTGCTACTTAATTTCATTCGGATCCCTTCGTAACGCGATTACATTCTTCTTTTATTGTGAAGATAATATTCTTAGCTCCTATCTGTTAGAACAGCAGAATCGGATTTTCGGATCGGACTTCGAGATGCCAGGTCGAGACGCCTTTTTAATTAAATTTGTTTAGCTTCTGTAGCTGGCTATCCAGTCTGTCTTGTGTTCTTATTAAACTTCTTTCAATATCCTTAATGACCACAAATCTTTCATAGGGATAAACATTTTTCACTTCATGTAGCCGTCTGTTAGAAATCCTAAAGTTCGATCTTCGTTTTTCTGGATTTATTAGTGGTCCAAATAAAGTCTATTAAAAAGAGCTTAACATTTGATTTTTTTTTACCGGCTCTATGAAACTATCTTCAATCCGTTGGTCTGATTAAACCCTGAAGCCACCTGTTAGTCAGGAAATCGTAGGATTTGATCCTTCTTTCTCTGTTATCCTTAAACTTGCTTCAAATCATTTAATGACCTCGTTAAATTCTTCTTTTGCATACAGCAAATATTTTTAGATCCTGCAACCATCTGTTGAACATCTTAAAGTTCGATCTTCCTTTTCCATTTTATAAAACATCGTTCAAAGTCCTCAATGACTCCAATAAATTACTCCTTTATACGCAGTCAATATTTTTATCTCCTACAGCCTCCTGTTAAGGATCCTACAATGTGACCGTTCTTAGGTTCCATTAAAATCATTAGAAAGTACCTCAAAAAATGTAGTTTGAGAAATTAATAAACGCAGCTGTAAATGGTCCTAGGCATCGTGAGTCCACTAAATTTTCTTGAAAATCCTGAATGATCTTTATAAATTCTGAACTGATCTGTAAATAAAGATCCTAAAACCCTCTTTCATCGGTTCCTATAAAGACTTCAACGACCCAAATAAATCCTGAAATCATCTAATAATACACATCCTAACGTCTCTCTTCTTCTGTTTCCACTCAACTCAACTCAAATCCTTAACGACCTCGATAAATTCCTTTTCAGCACGCAGTAAATATTTTTAGCTTCCTCTAACCTGTTAATAAAAATTCTAAAATACGATCTCAAACTTTGTTCGAAGTCATCTGAAATAAATCCTGAAGCCATCCATTACCAAAAATCAGAAGATTCGATCTTCCAATTGTCCCCAGTACGCATTCTTGCAATAACCTCCGGTATCGAGGAGTCGTAAACGACTCGATGAAAGCTCAGCAGGAAGAATCTCTTCTCGAGTCGATTCCTGGATAGCTTTCCATCGATCATGCCCAGCCAGGCCTCTCAGGCTCTTCATCCATATTCGAGGCACAGTTTAGATGCGTCTACGGCCGTGGAATATCCATGGACCCGGATAAATCGCGTCTCGCGATCTTAAGACGGTTCCTTTAAGTAAGCCCCGATACTCCGTAGACGCCCCAATCATATTAACAGGGTGCGAGAGGCGGGGTTGTCGGAGGAAACATCGTTTCGTGACACAGGCTCAGGAGAGAGGGAGAGAGAGCGAGAAGGGGAAGAGAGACGGAAAGGATCAGGCAAGTAGGCGAAACAAAAGAGTGGAGGACTGCAGTCGACAAGTTATGCAGAGCCCCTGCAGCGTGCATTTGACTAAGCTCGTCCTCTCCTTGCCTCTTTGTCCTCCTCTCGACCTCTCCCCGTTGTTCCTCTCGTCCTCCAGGCTCGTCTTCTTTCGTCTTGTCCCGTGCCATCTTTTCCCTCCCACCGAATGGCTGTGACTTTATCTCGGCGTAGCAGCTTCTTTCCGTCGGCTGATTACGTATGCGCGAGAGAGACGAGCCCGGGCTTATGAAAGTGCAAGCTGGGAGATGGGCCGAAGGGGCCCTTCCATCTTCGCCCCACGGTTCCTTCCACTTCCCATCCTCCCGTCTCCCGCTTTCTCTTTCCCGCTATATCTTCTGGTTCGACTTTCCGAGGGACTCTCGCGTCCCTTCGGCGAGGCGGAGGCGAGAGGCAATAAATAAGACGTACACCGAATGTTACGCGGCGAAACCAGCGAGCTTTCCGCGCAAGAACCTCTCTCTAAATACACGCCGTGGGACGTGTCCGCGACTACGAGCACGAGCCAGCGTTTATTACCTCGTAAACGCGCCGCTACGGAGATCCAGCTCCGGGACCAGTTCACGAATCACCGAAACAGATTGCGAGCCGTTACGAATGGAAAAACATTGTCGTGCGGGACGATACAATCCTATGGAACGTTATTGGATTACGCGGATCTCTGGCCGTGTTCCTTGCGCCGCGGGCATCCTCAAAGAAAACGTTTAATTACACCTTTCTGTACGGAAAATTGTAGCGTCGACCGTTCCCAGGTATTTTACGGTCCGAGGAGATCCGGATGATTATATTCCCGTTGTTGCTTGAAAGTTTTGCTCTTTTATTTGTCGGACGTTATTTCGCGTTTATTGCTATTCAGATTCATAGAGCTTGGATTATACTCGCGGAGTCTCGGGACGGGCTTGTAAGCTGTCGGCGAGTGCGTGATTCAGAGATGAAGAGACTGCAATCTTCTTACTGATCGATGTAGTGAGTCTGGTCCTTGCAAACTGTGTGAATATAGTTAATAGCGAAGGAAGAATCGACCGCGACTACAACAACAAAAGTTTGCAATGTAATTCGATGCTTCTGTTAACTTGCACCGTGCAACAATATGGACGCGGAGGAAAAGACGCTGTTATTCCGGCCGAGGACTGGTCACATAGAAACAACAGATTTGATGCACTTCTGGTAAAAATGGGTAGATCAAATGGAAAACAGTAAAGACATGTAAAGTGTTTAAAAACGCTTTTATTAGGGGGACCCATGAGTAATGAATTATTTTGAAATCTAAAACAAACTTTGAAGTAAATTCAAGTTTTTATTTCTTAATTTATTACATAATCTCTTGATTATATAATAAATTAAGGTAATTAATGATTGTATAACCTCTCTCGACGCCGCTATTTTATTACAGGGTTGTAAAAAAAAATTGTACTTTTTCGAATATTTTGAACACAGGCTGCTTTACTGAAAACTGTAAAAGAATACGTGTTTGAACGATCGGTACAGAACTAAAGGCGAAATAAATTCTTTGCAAATAATTGATTACTTATGGGTACCCCTAGTACATATTCAACTGTTTCAAATGATTAGAAAGAGATCTAAATGTCGCTGTATTAACCCAAACAATTTCTGTTTTATATGAAAATCCGCAGTCTAGTAGTAGTAGTAGTAGTAGTACTTTATTTTGATCCCCTTAGGGTTACAATTCAACTACCCCCACCCTTCCTTCTTCGCGTTGCTCTAACCCTAACCTTAATTCTATCTTAAAATTGTCTTACTTTCTAATTCTTAATTCTACCGCTTACATCTACTTAATAACATTGACTTTCCCGACCATTTTCAAGAACATTTCGCTGATCGTAGCCAATAGGAGATCGCAAATCACCGTGAAGCGGGTGACGTTCGAATCGAGTCCGGTCCGCTCGCGGAAAATACGTCGCCATAGCGATCGGTCCGCGCGCATCATCAAATCCCGATTCGGGCCGCATTTATATGCCGGCGGGCTCTCTAAGCCGGCCGTTCAGCTCATTAAAAATTACAACACGCCGGTGTATCCAGCGGTGGGACCATTAACGAAATCGAATTGCGAGGGCCCGCGATTCCGCAGTCGGATGCTGCGCCAGGCCGTATGCAAACGAACGAACGAACGAACCGGGCCGACGTACACGCGGCCGAGCACGCAGGTAAATCGTGCACACGCATCCCCCCCGTTGCACTACGGTGTGTTCGGTGCTGCGTACGTGTATTCGGCATTTCTCTCTCTCTTATTGCATCTGCGTGAACTTGCTCTTTCTCTCTCTCTCTCTCTCTCTCTCTCTCTCTCTCTCTCTCTCTCTCTCTCGATATGTGTTGGCGCAACGGCACGCTTTGCATCTCCGAGCGGAGTGCATTTTCCTCGCGCGCTGCTCGCAACGGGCTCCGCATTTCAATATCGGTACGCCGTCGGAGCGAGTCGTAGCTAATATAGCTAGTCGTATTTAATCGCATGCCAGCCGATAAGGGGGGAAGGCCAACAGGGGGAGGGGGGTGGAAGGGGGCAGACAGCCGGGGTGCAAGTGGGAGGAGCGCTCAGAGTCGAAGTGGAAGACCCGAGACCTCGATAATCGTTAATAACTCGTCCCTTCTCTCGCTTTCCGGCTTCCTCTATCTCCTCCAACCCTCATCGGCAGTCTTTCTTTCTCCCTTTCGCGTTTCTCGTTTTCTCCTTCGATCCTGATCCCGGAAACCCTAGCCAACGGCTGCACGACCTTAAGAATTCCCACCAAGAAATCCGAGGATCGTCGTGGATCCTTTAAAGGAGGAGGAAGCCAGAACTCTGCACATACATCCCGCCCGTACCACCCTTTTCACTCGCGGTATCCTCATCGTTGATCCCCACCTTTTCCTTCGCCGTCCTTTCGCCCCGCTTTTCCCGGCTTCTTCTTCAAAAGCTCGAGATATTTCATCCCTCGAAATTAATATGCACCGACTGGTTAACATCCAGCAAATTCCCAGACAGATACGTGGACCCGGCGGGTACTCACCTTTATGAACGAACCCCGCTCGATTCGGGATACACGATCGTTGAAAGCGTTTTCTCTGGTGATAATCCAGAGGACTTGCCTCGCTTCGAGGTGGGTGAACACGGTGTTTACGGATTAATTGATTCGTTACGCGGACGGGCAATTAAAGTCAAAGCCTGGGGCCTGTCACTGTTATCATTCAATTTTCTTGGAAGTCCCAAGTTAATTCCTTCAGGTGCAGTCAATATTGTCTGCAGCCATTAACTGAAATCCAAAAAACTTGGCCCGTCTTCCACTGTTCACTTTAAACTTACTTCAAGGTTCTCTAAGTACCGTTCAGAATCCCAAAACTTGATATTTCTTTTCTTGATTCTGTTACTATAGTGATTTCTCTATATATGTCGCCAAGACCTGGATGATAAACGTCGCAGAATTATCCCCACCACCGCAGGGTATACCCCGTGAGGAGCCTCGAAGCTAGACAGGCCTCGATAAACATAACACGGCTCGGGTATGTCTCCTGGACGATATATGTCACTGACAAGACCCGTGTTGTTGACTTATATCGAGAATTCACTGTATTAGTCCTTCACACTCTGGGGCTCCACTAAATATTGTTATGCGTAGTCACATATGCATTAGTCACAATATTTATCACGTTATTAAATTTGTTTACATTCAGTAAATTCCTAAACATTTAGTAGTGAGTAAATTGGACCAGTCTCGTACGCATAAAATTTTAAAAATCGTATACAGTGGAAATATTTTGGAAATATTTTTCCTTGGAAGTCTTCTATGACCAAAATCAAAAAATAGACTGCAAAATTTTAATTTCATAGTTTCTAAAATTTTACTTCAGTGGTATTAGGATTTCCTTCAAATCTCCTCGGCGATCTAAATAAATCCTCGAGCCACATGTGACTCGGAAAATCCCAAAATACAATCATTCTTATCCAGTTGTTACTAAACTGTCTGAAATGTCCTCCAACGGTTAGTTAGCATCCCAGAATTAAATTTTTCTTTTTCTGCTACTATTAAGCTTTCTCGAGAGTTTTCTATCAATCTCGATGATTTCGTCCTTGCAATAAATATCGCGGAGAAGGTCCCGTTTCGTTTGCGGGCAGAGCGTACGGGGCCGGGAACGGTGTTCAGTTTAAAATTGGTTTCGTGCGGGATGAACAACCCATTTGGAGAGTTCGGTTAATTCGTATCACGCGGATACGTAATTACCATCGCGGCCGAAACCTAATTGAAAGCGTTACAATCCGGCGTGTTCCTTGTAACCGGCACCGACACAATCGCAGCTTTCTGTAACCTAAACGACTACAATCTCCGCGGCGGGTAATCCGCTTGCAAATGGAACGAGCTACCATTTGAATAAGCGCGCAGTGAGAGAGACAGAGAGAGAGAGAGCCGTGGCGCGCTCACACAGAGTGTTCCGGCTCTCCGAGTGCGTATTATACGTAAAACACGCGGTAATGGAACGGACGCGCATGACCGTCGCCCGTAAATAGATCAATTCGAGTGCGAAGGAAATCGAGGCCCGACTCTCTGTCCCGGGTTGCTTACATAATTCCCAGGGACATTGTCCAACCCTTTTCCCGTGCGCCGGGATACCATTGTTCAATTTTTTGTCGCTTACCATTGTGCACCGGTGAAACGAAAGTAGACTGGGAAAAAATTATTTTTGGATCTGCTGACGCGTACGCCGGGGGAAAAATAATGATCGACGGTTCGGTGAACCTGAACTTTCTCGCGATGCAGCCGCTCGAGCTGCGTGGAATGCGAACATCTTTTCTGCGATGCTGGAGAGGTGGATACGGGAGAATATGAAATATGGAAGAAGTGCTTGAACACTCAGAAAGCGGATGGTTTTTGAATTCCACTTACACAATTTTTCACCGATTTTTAAACATATTTTTAATGCTGTTTTATTTAGATCCATTGGCCCTTTTATCGCACCGAATTGCACAGCTTTCGATTGAAAAATTTGTAAAACAGTTAAGTTAACCGTGCTTGGATTATTACGGTACAATTTCTGGAATTTCATTTTGATGATGAACTTATTGATAGATTTAATCGTTGAACAGCGAATCCTATTGACAACAGCTTACTGGCAAATGCAATTATTTGCAATTTTGAGCTGCAAACCAGCATTATTTTAATTGGCCGGCGTCCAAAGCGGAACCCGCTCGGGGTTAAAGTCTTCCCGGGCCCGTTGCGGCCCGGAGTCGCTGAAATCATTAGAGTCGGCCGATTGTTTCCGATAGTGGGTCCTCATTTTCCATCGGCGATCTTGCAATCAGCGGTCGGCATCGACGAGATCGTGCGGAGCGAAAGTCGCTTATCTCGTTGCGGAGGATTAAACGAGGACCTTGGGCCGAGCGCGCGTCCTCTAATCGGGACTCGTTTGCGTCTACTTCATAGTTTCTCCGTGCTCATGCAAATACATCAGAGACCGACGAGCCGCGCGGAGAAGTCGCGGGAGCACGTCCCGGCAACATTTCACCGAGATAAACAGGTTCTCCGGAGAAATTACAATCGGCGCCGTACGAAGACGATAAAAAAACCGGGGGATAGACGTGGGGGGAGGGGAAGGGAGGAGAGAAACGTTCGTTAATTATGCAGATTCGAGCGTTTTCAGCGAACACGCCTCGACCCCGGCTAACGAACGGCCAACGGGGATTAACGAGGCGGTGGACAGATCGGCGAAGAACGCCGATCCCGAACGGGACAGCCGATCCTAGAGGTGTTTCGCGAGAATGTAAAGATGGCTGCGAGATTTTTCCCGCGAGCCGCCGCGCCGATCCTCGCAGAATCATCCAGAATTATTGCCCGGGGACGAATGACCATGGACGAATGATTTTCAGCCGTCGCGTCGACTACGGTGTGCCGGCTCGACGGCAATTTCAATATATTTCTCGGGATTACAAACACTCGCAGGGACTCTCATCAATTTTGCATTATCTCACCGCCCCTACCCCCTGAGCAAGCTATTAGAGGGCTGATCGATCGTCCCGGATAATCCACATTACTCGCTCGAGGCTGACGTACAGTATTGCCCGGTTTCCCTGCGACGGAAGCCGGTTCCGCTCGCGTAATTCCGGTCGCAAGGTCACTGGAGGAACGATTTCCTGGCGAAAGGTTCGCCTGCTCGATCGCAGATAACACATTCCTAGCCGCTTGTTTACGATTCGTTCTCGGCCGAGGATATGGACGCCGGCCGCTCCTGTCCGTCGGAAATCGGCTGGATCCTGGTTTGACTTCGTTTGAAGGCGTTTCAGGATAATCTGAATCCTGGAAAGTCGTCGGAAACCTTTAGAAATGTTCTGTTGGGGTGCACCGTATTTTTCGAACAATACTCGATCTAATGTCTGCTTGAAATCAATTCGATCCTGGTTTGAAGCTTTCGCAATCCTACTTTTGGGGATGTACTGCATTTTTACAAAGAACATTCACATTTTTGTAGGGGTAGGTTGCCCATAATTCATGCTTATGCGAGGATATAGTCTTCAACAGCTTGTGTTTACCAAAATTTTACTTCGTCTGATAGTGTTTGAAGACGTTCAAGGTCGTCAAGCACTGTGTAAAACCTCCTCAAACCTTCTTTTAGGGATACCTGCATTTTTGTAAAGAGTATTCGCATTTTAATGGAGATAGGTTGTCCATAATTCATGCTGACACTGAAATTCTGCTAGATCTTGGTTTGACTTCGTTTGATAGTGTTTGAAGGCGATCAAGGTCTTCAAACACCGTGTGCAACTTTCTTAAACCTTCTTTTAGGGATACCCTGCATTTTTCTAAAGAATATTCACATTTCAGTGGTGATGGGTTGTCTATAATTCATGGTGACGCTAAAATTGTGCTGAATCTTGGTTTGACTTCGTTTGATAGTGTTTGAACATACTCAAAAGTCTTCAAACACTGTGTGTAACCTTCTCAAACCTTCTTTTAGAGGTGCCCTGCATTTTTCTAAAGAATATTTGCACTTTAGTGGGGATGGGTTGTCTATAATTCATGCTGACACTGAAATTCTGCTAGATCTTGGTTTGACTTCGTTTGATAGTGTTTGAAGGCGATCAAGGTCTTCAAACACCGTGTGCAACTTTGTTAAACCTTTTTTCAGGGATACCCTGCATTTTTCTAAAGAATATTCACATTTCAGTGGGGATGGGTTGTCTATAATTCATG
>CM052111.1:11692238-11709571 GCA_028454245.1 Halictus quadricinctus
ATTGTCGAATATTACGCCTTGCTACGTCCGGTCTATTGCTATGTACATATAGGGTGACCGAAATTTATCTGTTGGTAAATTATCCTCGATGACTTAGTCTCTTTTTTTTCGTTATTCCAGCTGGGGTATCGAGTCACATTTATGACGATGATCTTCGTATCGTCGAGGCTACGTGTCTTAGTAGATGTTTTGATGAGTCACTCGTGTATACGTTACAATAAAAGCGTGAACTTTTGCAAATGTATACACTTGCTAGTCGACATGGTCATTTACGTAAGATTGTGGTGTGGTGTCGCTAACACAATGTTCGTAAAAGCATAATGTCATGATTCTGGGGCAAGTTTAGGTTAAGTCTAGATTATGAATCTATTTTTTCAATGTATGTTTAAAAGATGAAACGAAAAAGCGAATAAATAATAATTAGATAAAGCAAACTTAAAATTTGGTCGAAGTAGGTCGAACTCGAAATATATTCTCTAGGGACAAGATACATCAAATTTATAGGTTAGGTGGCCGGTTGCAGCACTGTTAGCAAAATTGTTGATCGAAATGCGTTTTGTTTGGCCACGCATTTACCGAATTATATTATATCTATTAAAAGATTCAATTTTATTGCTTTTATTTATTCGTATACATTTACTTATGAAGTTAGCTGGTTACTTATAATGACCGGCAAGAATGATCGAGTGCACACGTGCCTGTTATTTACGAACACCCGTTAGACACGGGATGACTTTTAAATCCGTAACGAAATTATTCGCGCTTATTCGTGTCAAACTTTCACGGGTTACTGTGACTCGCGCTTTAAGTTCAACCAGGCGATTTGCGCATTGACCGAGCCCCGAAGAAAAATAATAACGCACCCGTTCGATAATTCCTCACTGCTGTCCGAAATCGGCGACGTTTACGTTTCTCATACTTTCACATCATAACGTACAATGCGGTCAAGAACCTGCAATGGCCTTTCAGCAATTAGTGTCTTTTATCCGTGGCCGGGCATTATCGACCATCTCGCAAAAAGTTTACAAGAAAAATGGAATCCTTACAACATAAATGTACATTTCAAAATGGAATAGGGCGAGATACCCAATTACTGTGGGTGTACCAATCACTGTGCCTATATGAATTATACTTATTTTTAAAGCATAATCAATATTCAAAAATTATTTTTACCGATAATTATTGATATTAACTGATTTTAATGAAAAAATTTAATATCCATCACGCTTCAAAAATAAGTATAATTAATATAGGCACAGTAATCGATATCCCCACAGTAATTGGGTCCCTTACCCTAAATGTTCGTACTGTGATAAAGCGGAATTATGAAATTTCTTTTACTCGTTTTCCATTTCGCAATTTTTCGGTCTTAGTTCTAATCAGCTCCGACCGGTTTTACCGTTATAATTGTAACATTTACATTCTGGCGAATATGTACGTCGACAAAAATGCCATTCTATTTTGATACAGCAGATTTCCCCCCGATTCTGATATTAGTAAAGTCCTCGTTGAGATTGAAGATTTGTATAACTCTATTACTGAGTTCAACGTATGAGAACAAATTATAGAACGTCAATGCAGTTTATTTCCGGAGCTGTGTTTGGTATTGAACAACTGGCTATCATTGTGCACAATAAATTGTAATCGGACTCGTATGAAGCCAGCCGGAAGTCATCGCATTCCAAGTACCTACACACCTTCAAAAAGAGAAAAACAAAATTTATTAGAGAAACAATTTCCGCAATATTTATTTCTATTATACATTTTTTACTTAGTTTTATGAAAATTGAAACGAGAAAGAAATTTCTTTCGCTGGTTAAAAGCTTCCTGGTAATTAAAATAAAAATATTAGTAGCTTCTGTTAGGGTAAGGGACTCAATTACTGTGGGGATACCAATTACCGTGCCTGTACTACTTATGCTGATCTTTAAAGCATAATGAATATTAACAAAGAGATATACAACATATGTACATATGAACTGATTTTAATGAAAAAAATTTAATATAATTTTTTTAATTTTCATTATGCTTTAAAAATAAGTTTAATTAATATACACGCAGTAATTGGGCCCCGTACCCTAATACAGACGATGTAATGTATTTTGTACATTCGCAGATACCATAAATGCATAAAGATGCGTACTCTAATTACGATCGTTACACAACTGGCCTACAATATTTAACTGAACGCAACGTTTAGCGGCGGGTACTCGTGGTCAATGTTTTTATTAAGTTCTTAAGTGTTCCATGTAATGTGCAACATATGTTCTCCCACGAAGTTCCCCGGTGACTGGGACTGTGTTAATTCATAATTAATTCCTCAGATGATAGGTTACGAGATTAGATTCGTTCGCGTTGTGTTTATCGAGCGATTGCGACACTAGCTCCGGCTGAACGTTACATTGTAATCTCCACTGCACTCCTAACAAGTAGTTTCATAAGAATACTGAAGGCGACGTTAACATTGATTTCACTCCGAGGTTATTATCGTCGCATCGTTTTATAAAAATAACCCTCCGTATCGCGTGTCGAAGGAAGAAACACGCTTTTCTTTCTTTTTTCTTTTTTTTTTTAAATCGGAAGCATAATATTTTTTCGCGAATATTCAATGAGTTTCGCTTCGTCGTTACTCGTTTCTTAATTATGTTTACACTTAACACTACACGTCGCTATCTAAATGGTGAAACGATATATAATCGGCTTTTATTATAGTTTGCATTGTAAATCCTTCAATGTTTTTAATGGTCGCGTGATGATGCTTTCTCCGTCAATAATCGGTGCTGTGAAAATATTTACTTTAATCGTTTTGGTATGTTAAATACGAAATGAAAATAATATTCCACGTTGTGCAAATTTTTCTTTGATGTTGTTCCGAGTATTTTTGTTTGTAAGAGACGCGCAAAATCCGCAGTGAATCTGTGAGTAATTTAGGGTCAACAGGTTAGGCGACTTTTGTGTACACATGTATTAGCTCATCAGATTTTCTGAGTGCAAAAATCATTTATTATCTAGACGGAAGTACGTTTTATATTTTCGTGAATAAAATAATCTGACATTGAGGCAATCTTTTGCGAGCCCACAAGATTTCACTGAAACCAAAATTTTCAGCTCGAGGGACTTTTCTTGCGGAGAGCCAGAATTAAAATTTTAAACGAGTTTTTCTCTTAACTACTTCTCTTGTTACGACGGTCCTGAAAACTTCTGCTGATTAACCTAAAATTTTGCATGTAGCTTTCTTAACGAACCTCCACATTTTTTAACGGTGCCCTTTTTTTAATTCAATTCCACATTTCTTAATGGCGAAGGAAGAACAAAGGGGTCTTCAAAGAATTAACTTTTTCCTTAACATACAGCTATCTCTAAATTTAACAAGTAGTCCGTTTAACAAATATCTATTAACATATTCAATAAACAAAATATAATAAACAAACATTTTAAGAGCCATAGAACGGTTGTCTAAGATAAAAGATTTTTGTAAGTATGCTTGTAATTAGACTACGAATTTTTACAAGAGTTTTCCAAGTCAATTGTAAGAAACAGAAACGAAATAAAAATGTATTTTCTATAAATAATTTTAATAATCCGAACACAGTTTTTTACTTTACCGAATCAGATTTTGTCATGAATGCTCAAAATCCACAGACTACTTCAATAAAATTTGAAATTCATTCTACGAACACATCATCTTGTCAATGCAGTCAAGCAAAAAGTTTCCATCATGCTGTTGCGTTACGAGGAAAATGCAAGAGCTTTCTCCGTTTTCTCAGCGCGCAGATGGCGGTGTTCCGTTAATTAAAAAATTCCTCCGTCGATGATACAGACAAAATATAATAACAACCTGCGGTGGCAATGCCATGTCGTCTGGGGAGAACGCGGAGGAATAAGGGAGGAGAGAGAGAGAGAGAGAATTCAGCTTGTTCGCCGAGTCTAGTCTGAAAACTTTCTCCGGCCGGTTGCTAATACGTTTAACAACAGATTACGACACGGGTTCTAATGACTACTGGCAAGTCTGTTACGTTACCCCGGTACCTTTCCAGTTTCTCGTTCTCTCGTTCTCTTTCGCTTTCTCCCACCCCATTCCGTCCACCTATCTTCCTCGTACGACGGCATCAATACACAATGCACGAGGTATTTTCGTGATTAGCTGGAACGGGTTTGAAATGCGATCAAATATCCTAGGTGAAAAGCCTTACGATCACGTTTATGCTTCCAATTTCTTCATTCGCCATCTGCAACAACAAATTAATTGATACACAGTAGCCAGAATTAATGTTCAGAAACTTTTTACAATAAAATTACTTTTTCAGAATCGAACCGAACTACTTCTGTTCTTTTAAGAGGTTTAAAGGACGAGCTTATTAGATCGCGCGTGAAAGAAATTTTTCAAAAATTGCAATTTGTCGGAATCGTGAAGAAAATAGTAATCGGGTAAGGGACCCAATTATTCATAATGAACATTAAATAAGAGATATGTATGTAGCATATATATTAATTGATTCTAATGAAAAAATGTAATATCTCTTTTTTAGTACTCTTTATGCTTTAAAAATAAGTATAATTAATATAGGCACCGTAATCGGGTCCCTCACCCTATGTCGAGGCATTACTATATTATGAAATAGCTGCTCACGAAGGGGTTGGGGTAGTTTCCAAGTTTTTGATTGAAAGGGGACCGCGTCGCTGATCGTTTTATTGGGGTCCAGGCCGTCGACCTTCATATCGAACAGAAAGACGAGGGATTTGTCAACGATGAGAGACACTGACGGCGACAGAAACAGAACAGATGGACTTTGCCAGATGTCATCGCAATGGATCGTCGTAATCTACCGTTTCTCTAGCTGGGGACCCGGTCTTTGAAAAGGATCCCCGATTAAATGGCATGCCTCGACGATCCGGAGCAACGATAACGATAACAATAGTCTTATTTCCCCTGTCTGGGGACCTATCTTAACGCGACGGCCGCGTAATTACATCTTCTAATGACGCTTCGTAGCAGATCTATCAAGTCGTTCCATAAGCAATGTCGTACTTTGCCACTAACTTGCCGTATGAAATATGTGCACATTGCACGAACGATAACTACGAAGATAAATTTTGCATTATCCAATTTGCCTTTCTTTCATGAATTGATAAAAATTTAGGCCAGTCGTATGAGCACATTGTGAACTTTCTCGTCATCAGACCGCTTGTATTGTCACTTGCAGAATGCAATTGAAAGAATGTCTAACCGTTAATTATACAGTAATATTAATAATTTAAGCAAACGGTGTATCCTGAAGTCTGCTTGCACGGCTCACTTATTTAACACTAAACCCACCACGGTCGAAGTGACCAGTTTTAAATTTTACAATTATTGAAACTATAAAAATTCACAAAACTAGTGGAAAATAGTGGAATAAATTTCCTTGACCAAGCATTTATTATATTGAAAATTATGGAATTAAGGTTGCCATTTTTAGAAGGCAATATTTACCAGATACTGTTTGCCATTTTCAACGTTCTAGATCCAATAATTCGCATGATGTTTAATTAAACATGTATTTCGTCTTCGAGGGTGAGGGTAGTTTTTATTGTTTGAACACGAATGACAATACAAAAAATATATATTATAAATGTGAGGACTATGTGTAAGGATTACTTTCCAGAAAGATCATAATCTAAAACTTCAATACAACAGTTCTAATTAGAATACTTTATTAAAAAGAAATTTTTTTCTTTTGTATTGACTAACATGAGCTGTTCAACGTAGGAAGTTCGAAGCAGAAGGTAAGGAAAAATATTTGGCACCTGTTCCTTGTCGCGCGATATGAAACGCTAAAAATAAGCGAACAAAAATTCGATCCCGCGTGATCAATATTGCGGTGGTTCGAACGGTGCTTACAAATACGAGCGTGTGTACCGTGTTGCCGAAAGTTTTTGTTGATATCTATGTACACAAACTCCCTCTACTGTATTCATAGTTATTTCTTGCAAAACTTGGCAATATTTTTAGCGTTTTATTAACTAGACAATGTATCGGCTTTATCACCATCGTTGCAGAGTTGGCCTTGATCTTTATGCTCGTGCACTATTCGCTTCTAAACTTAGCTAACCACTTACAAATTTTCTGATAAAACACTCTTTCTGCAAACATCGCAAAAATAATGTTTATCTTTCGACGGGCTGACTGTCGCGCTATAACATGTACGGTCAGCACTGACATCTTGGAGGTCATCCATGACCTCCAAGGAAAGCGATGATGGAATTATGATCTTTTGACAGTAGGGTGAGGGACCCAATTACTGTGCGGGTGTCTATATTAATTATATTTATTTTATATTATATTTATTATATTTAGATATTGAATTTTTTTCGTTAAAATCAGTTAATATATATATACAGGGTGTTAAAGAAACCATTCAATATTTATATGGTTTGTAGGATACACTGTACCGAGTAAAAAAGCTTTAGTAAACATAGGTCGAAAGGTCAACCGTTTCTGAGATATAAACATTTTTGGTTGCTTGTATCATGATTGACTTACTTGCTTCCATCGCATGCGTTGTTTACTGTAGTGTTTACAAACCGCGTTCTGAATATTCTTACTCAAGTGCCGACAGTAGATTTCATCCGGAATCAATTAGCAAGCAAAAATGTTTATATCTCAGAAACGGTTGACCTTTCGACCTATGTTTACTAAAGTTTTTTTACTCAGTACAATGTATCCTATATACCATGTAAATATTGAATCGTTTTTTTTAACACCCTGTGTATATATATCTTTTTTAATATTTATTATGCTTGAAAAATAATACAGAAAATTAATACAGACACAGTAATTGGCACCTCCACAGTAGTTTGATCCCTCAGCCAAGATGATCACTCCATTTCGGAAAATCCACATGTTACAAGCCTAGAGCTATTAGAGTAGAGTGGACATCAATTTTTATTATCATTATATCTTAAGTATGATCTTCGGAAGAATAGTCTATAATTATATCAATCGTTTTAAGTGGATGATAACGTTTGAAACTTTTTATTATTATTACTGCTGTAATTTAGAACGATGATTTATAAGCAGATAAATTAGCGAAGTGTGATAATGCTAATGCTTGGGGGTACCAATAACTGTATTAATTGTACTTATTTTTAAAGCATAATGAATATTAACAGATATTAATAAAATAAAAAAAACTCCATAAAATTGGAGTTTGAATTCTGTCCGTGATAAAAACCAGGTTTGTTGCATCAGCTCTGCAACGTGAAGGTAAAACGGAATTGTCAATGTTACAAAATAGCGTAGAACGTGAAGTTGGAACAATTTCAGGTTCGCCGGCTGAAAGTAAGTGGAGTTGTTATTAACTCTCACGTTGTCGTCACGTTTTGCATAGTGATTCAGTGATTCTTGCCGCTTATTGCCGACAGAGTTATGGCCCGACCGGCAAGAATTTATTGGATCTGCGTGTATACCTTTGCAAAACGTGTGGCCATGTTGGCGACAAAACGGCATGCAACATGGGTGGGCACCGTGCCATTCTCTTTTATTCTTGAAACACAGGCCGAAGCGAAGAATTTTGTTTACAAACATCCTCAATGGAACTATTGAGTTGTTGTACAGTACGGTACAGTCAATTTAGAGGTTGAATACAATGTGTTGTTCTAACTACGATTACATCGCTATTTATAAAAATATTTGAAATTTCTCGCGAAACAATGAAGTTGGTGTTCTATTTTTAATTCAATGAATTGTCTTTGACCTGCGAGCAAGACGTTCGAAGTAAGCAATTTTGTAATATTCTCTGCAATATTTATCAATCACTGTAGGAAATTGTGGTTGACTCCACAATTTCAAAATCCACGAGTACATAATCGAGAAATGTTGGAGCTAAGCTGAAACACAAAATATCTCTTCACCTGTGAACAATAAATAGAAATCGTGACTAATGAACAGACGCGTTACGCAAGTCGTATTTAGTTTCACGCGAACTCTGATTTTTCACTTCGAACTTCTCGGAAGTAAACATCTCGGTTCGCTAATGGAACTTCATAGAAGTTTCTTGCAGCAAAATGGAACTGTTTATTTCAAAACAAACGTCGCGCGAAAGAAATTATTTTGCTGTCCGACTACTATTGTATTTCTGAAACAGCGCATACGTTGTCACGAATGCCAGCGAACTTTAATTAAAATGTTCCATCTGCGTTTGTTTGTTGTTTTTCCGTGGTTAATGAAAGCAAATGTCCAAAATAAAATGGGTCGAGGACGTCAATAGGGATATTCACATTAAGCGTGTAGGATGAGCGAAAAGTTTTAAATTTATTTCAGGCTCTCCTGATTTTACGGTATGTATCGTGTTTTCAGTGTGTTGTTTCGAATGGTTTCGTAAACAGGCGATTCCTAAGCGGAAAATCACGTTTCTTATTAATACGGACGGCGTTTTACGAAGAATCAATATTTCTAGAATCAGCTACGAATAGCAACTGGTTTCCTCTTTCTACTTTAAGAGGAAATATGTTCCACGTGAACAATGTGCGACGCTGGTAGCGAACATGTTAATTCTTTAATGAAACCAGCAGCTTTTCCGGGTGTGAGTATACAGTTTGTGGTGTGTAACAACATTTTCGGATGAACAAAATATATTTCAGATAAAAAATAGTCAAAATTTTGTTAACACTGGAGGTTCCAAAATTTTTAATTCACGATTACTGAGATTGTAAAGATATATTTGTGGGGAATAATTGATTAAATTTATTCGATATGTATTATGATAAAAATGGCTAAAAATCTGAATAAACAAATCGCTGTTATTGTCACGAAGCATTGTAAGATAGTCGCTCTCAGTTCACTGTAAATCTGATGTTAACACTAAACCTACCGACACTTTCTGTATACCTGTTCCTGCTGTGCGTGGTCAAAATGACCGGTCCTTAAAAAAAAGTTATATTAGATAATAGTCAAATTGTTGCTGAATGAATTAGTAGATGAACAATTTCCATAAAAGAACGATACAAATTTATATATTTGCAATTATATAAAAAATACTGCGATGCTCTCTCCTCGATTTACAAAATTGTACCGTGTCGTCCACCTTTGCGGTTTGGATGTATTTGCCATGAAACAGTATTATCAACCAGGCACGCGCGTAACTTGATAGTGTCAATAAGGCGGCTCAGTTATTTTGAGTTGGCCATGCCACATTGAGAATAGTCTTTCTTTTATACTGATTGTTTAGGTTTAGAAGAGTAAGTACCATATTATCTCGTGCCGTCAAATTGACCGGCCGCGGTTGTTAGGAGAAGATACATACAGTCAGTCCCATAAGTATTCGTACGCTCTTAAAAATCGCATAACTTTGTTAATTTACTTGAATTTTTTTGAGAAGTTAGAACAATTGGATCACTACATAACGTGAGAAAAATGTTTGATTAAAATTGCAATTGGTCGAAATTAGTCCACATAAAAAAGTTGCAAAATACAACTTTTAGTATTTTCTCTGCACTTTCGACCAATTGCAATTTTTGTAAACGAATTTTTTCACTTTATGTAGTGATCCAATTGTTCTAACTCCTCAACAAAAAAAAATTCAAGGAGTATAGTCCAATATTGACAAAGTTATACGATTTTTAAGAGCGTAAGAATACTTATGGAACTGACTGTATATTTCTTGGAAAAAAAAATAAAACTAGAAATAAATACTGGCAAATACATTGTATATATACTTTAAGAAAAGTCATAAAGATAATGTCGTGTAAATACGAAATTGTCGTGGTAGGTTTAGTGTTAAGAAAAGAAATCGGTTATTTCTGCCTCAGCCTGACGGATCGATGCGTCTCGAGCAAAATTCGATTCCGCGGGAGATAAAGTTCACTCGATCAAACATGTTTTTCTATCTTCGCACGGGAAAGAGAGTTATGGCCTGTTCCAATTTCTAGGATCGACCTGCACACGTTACAGAAACTCGAGATCGTGATGCGATCTCGATAAAAATATGCGGTGTGCCGTTCGACCTGAAACGTTTCAGGCACCCGCGCACCCTTTATCGAGCCAAGTATTGAGACACCGAACGGTTTCACGAAGGCTTGGCTACACCACGTGTATCCGTGTATAGCCACGTGGCACGCCGAATCTTTCACTTCGCGTTTCGCTTACGCCAGATCGCTTTGTATACAATCGACCGTATCGGCACAATCAATTGGTACGCGTATTTATACAGAAGCAGCGAGTTTCATATGCCTCTCGCAGCAGATAAAACCATTCCGGTATTTTATGAATGTACACGCCGCCACAATTAATTCTCACCGGTTTTATCTGGGCGGCTTACGACCCGTCAAGAATTACCGCAATGTCTGCATAAGGGAAACGAAATCGTGACAACTAGACCGCGGATGTTCATGCAAATTTACCTTTTTCTAAACAAACCTGAAGAAACGAAAATAAAATCTCGTTTTCCTCGCGGATGGCGAAATCGAACCACGCTGTGCTAAATAATTATTCAATTAGCTCCGTTCGCGGGGTCTTTTTCAATCATTGCGGATCTTTATGCAAAATAAAAATTGTTTGCATTAACTGCAAGACGTAAGAACCGAGGCTGAATTTATTTCTCTTTTCGGTGGTTTCATTAAATAGTAAGAAACGTGTTGATATTGTGTTGAAATGTTTTTAATCTTCCCAATCTTTTAAATTACGCTCACCCATTTTTGCTATAAATTCATAAAATCCGCAGTCTAATCATTACTATGAAAAGGTGGTCTGTGTTCTACAAGTTTTTTTTTTAGAGGGAGTTTCATATCTTTAGAGTCTAATAATTGTAGAATGTAACACTGAAATGAATTTATAAAATACTCTTATAGGTAAGATAAAATTAAATGTAAGCGAACCGATAAAAATTTATCGTGCAAGATTACTGCAAAGCTATGACTCCAAAATTTATGATTTAATCTTTTAATAACCGTTTCCGTTGTTCTCCGCGGAATACTAAAATGAAAAATCGGGGGAAACATTTACTTTTCTGTAACGATTAAAAACGAAATGAAATTTTTATTTGTTTCTGTCAGAATGTTTTTAATTGTTTCCTCTGTGTCCGGTCCAAAACCCGACGAGAGTATTTAACGATATCAATTGTTATTACTCCTGCAACGCTTCCTATCGGAAACATTGTTTAAACAGCATACATTCTTTTAGTCACTTCTATGCAGAGAGAAATCAATAAACGGATACCTATTAAATATAACTTCAAAGGCCAGGAAATAGTCTTTGTTTACATCGTCGCGGTCATTTCGCGTATTGGCACAGAAATAAATGTAAACTTTTATTTTCCATCGCTAGAAAGGTCGCGTTAAAATTTATATGTAGATAGTAATCGCTGTTACCAATGTTCTACACGAATAATAATAATACGAATGATTGTAATTGTAACAGGTATTCAAAACCGTTTCGGAAAAAAGTTTTTCTTAATATTTTTTAGCAAATGTAAGACGCGTAAGGCAGGTAACTTTTCGTACGAAAAATAGATAGACGTATGCTAATTATATGGCGTAATTAGCACGATGATAAACATCTTCCTGATCGTCCGTACGTCAGAGAATCACGCAGGTTTACACACACCAGCTACTCGTGGAAAGCTTCCACGCAACATAATCGCGATATCGTTTTTATCGCGCAATCAAATAATTTGATTGTTTGTTATCTTTACCGGCGTTTATTGACGCGAATAGAGTTAACATTAACATAACGCGGTTCGGAATCATTTGCGACACCTGAGCTTTTCGACAAACATAGATAACGCTTGTTTCATATATGTGTTATCATTACCATTTGCACAATGATAGCACGAAAATCGTGTGTCCTCGCGACACCTTCCGTGTTTTTCACATAATTCTTTATAATAATAACAATATTTACTTTTTTCAGCATTTTCAGAATTAACAAATTTTATAATGTTTACTTGACTTTCCATGTAAAAGAGAGTATTTTAAAAATCAATGCATAGGGTAAGGGACCCTATATTAATTATACTTATTTTTAAAGCATAATGAATATTAAAAAACAGATAGAAATTTTTTTTATTCAAACCAGTTAATATAATATATGTGGGAGATACAGTGAAGAGTAAAACTGAATCCACACTGTTTGAATCAGGATAACTTTTTTAAAATTAGATCAAATGACTTGAGTGCTTTTGAGAAGTTAGAAGGATTAGTTTATTAGACGAGGTGTAAAAAATAAAAAAAAAAAAAATGTTGAATTGGTCGGAATCGCGAAAGAAACAGTAAAAGTTCTTTTTTACACCTCTTTATCTGAGCCAGTATTAAAAATTTTTAAAATGTTATTCGCTCGGATAAATTATATCCATGCTGAAAATTTCAGCGACATTGGTTAATTCGTTTACGAGTTATAAACGATTACAAGTGAGAAAAATTGCCATTTTTTACGATTTTCGACTTACAATCGCACTTTCAATCGTTTATAACTCGTAAACGAATTGTCCAAAATTTGTGAAATTTTCAGCAAGGATATAATTTATTCGTGTGAGTAAAACACGTTTTACAAAAAGTTGGACAAATAAATTTTTACTGTTTCTTTCGCGATTCGGACTAATTCAAATTTTTTTTTCAAAAATTGTTTTCGCCTCGTCTAATAAACTAATCCTTCTAACTTCTCAATAACACTCAAGTCAATTTGATCTAATTTTAAACAAGTTATGTTGTTTCAAATAATGTGGATTCAGTTTTGCTGTCCAGTGTACACACGCCACACCAGTAAGAATCTCAAAAGTACCTTCGGTGCTTCTGGTATCCATCGGGCTGGGAACTCGAGCAACAAGTCACAACACGCGGCGTAGAAATCAACAAACACTTCTATTTCCGGATTTACAAACTGAACTTGTTTCGCTGGAGGCTCGTCGTTTCGTCATCTGTCCCTCAGCGAGCAATCAGCGACCCACTCCGTTAATCTAGGTAGGAGGGGTGAGGGTTGTTTCGCGGTGACCTAAGGGTCCTTGGGCGTAAGGCGGAAAAAAACAAAAAAGCCACATGTCGGCGAATTCTCCGACATTCTTCGATGTACAGTGAATTCTCGGTACGTGTCAACAACACGGGTCTTGCCAGCGTCGTGTATTGTCCAGCAGACGTACCCGAGCCATGTTATGTTTACACTCCTCGTCGTCCGAGGCCTTTCGAGCTTCGTGGCCCCTCGCGGGACATACCCCGCGATAGTGGGATAATTCCGCGATGTTTATCATCCAGGCCTCGGCGATATATATAGAGAAATCACTGTATACGTTATTATATCTCTTTTTGAATATTCATTATGCTTTAGAAATAAGTATAATTAACCCTTAACGGACCAATGCCGCCATAAAAGCGGCATGGCACTTTTACTTACTGGGTCCAATGACGCGTAGATGGCGGCAAAAATCAAATTAATTAATAATATAAATACATATTTAAATTTATAATATAAATATTTTCCTTTCTATACTTGATATAAAAATGTTGAGTCCACAGTTTCTCTTCGTATGGAAAATAGCTCGGACCTGGTGGGAAGTAAACTTGAAATACTTTCGGACAGTAATTGGTACCCCCTCAGTAATTGGGGCCTTTACCCTACAATATTGCATCACTTTTTGTTACTTACAAAAACAGCTACGGCAACGACGGAGTGTACACGGGTATTGTATGCTAAACGAACAACAATAAAATACAGGTGAAAACAAACAGAGGGAACGGCAGAATGCGTCATCGTTTTTCTTGGCAGTAACTCGAAAAGTTAGCGAAGCCGAGACTGTCGTGTGCACGCCAGAACCAAGCACGAGATTGCGTGTTTCGCGAGGCAATTGGGTCGGTTGATCCGCGGTCGGCAAACTTAACGCGCGATCGCCTAAAGCATGGATAAAACGCCCGTTTATAATGTTCTGTCCTGCAATTTGGCCCGAGGAACTCGAGAACCCGATTGTGCCGCTCGAGGCTTTTAAGCGGCGTTCACACTTCGTGCTACATTAACGAGGAATACCAGTACGGTAGCTGGACCACCATTTTTAGGGAACTTTCTCTAATTGTTATCGAACCTTTTACGAAATCTCTTTATAACCACTCTATAGTATCTTAGAGTAACCCTCCCTAAAGTTTCATTAAAAAATATTCACATTTATAAACATAGTCATCAGTAGACTGCGGATTTCGTACATTTATGAGAAAATGGATAAATAAAATGCAAACTGGTAAACACATTTAAAAAATTTAAAAAGAATGTTCTATTATTTTCATCTCGCTAAAATGATTAAGAAAATAAATAAACGTCTACGATCGCTGTCTTGCGATTAAAATTTGCAGTCTACTCATCTGTGGAGGCTCTTGATGAGAATAAGAATGGTTTCTTGAAATATAATCGTAGAAATAAAATTTGTAAATATTGTTATAATCGAGTCGTTCGAAAACACATTATTTGCTTCACTTGCTTCGATCGTTCACAAAAAATTTTGAAACTCGCGCGATAGACTAGAACGCGCGCTTAAAAGAACTACGTTGTGAACACGGCTTTACAGTTTCACCCCGAAGTTGGTCTCAAGCGTGAATGCACCGAAACGCAGCCTCAGGGGGCTAGTGCATTGCGGTCGAGCCACGGACCGACTTCTATCAACAAAATATCGAATCGTGCAGCATGTCCGCACAATATTGAATATTTCAACAGCGTGTTAAGAAAGACACTAAAACCCCTACGTGCGTTAACGTTCGGTTACGGTCTGACACGCAATCGGCGAAGTAATACGGTATACATATGTATGCAATGCTCGGCAATGTACCGTTTATAGTGAACGAGACTCGACGATTTCCAACAGGTACACACGGTGCCGCTCGGACATTATCACCGGGTTGCGGATATTTATGCAAGTTCGTAAATTCGACAGCCTTAGTCAAAACGTATATTCTGTCAACTTAAAATTTTATCGAATCTATAGAAAATTATAGAAATAGATTTACAGAATTAGAGTATTTGTAGGATATTTATAGAATATTTATTTTATAATTTTTCTTTTCACTTTGTCAGAGTTATTTTGCTAATAGTTATCAAAAAGAAATTTAGCATTAACGGCAGAGATGCATTCGCTTTCAGGTATTGATAACAAAAAAATTCTTTTATTTTTATCTATGAAGTCGATCACGTTCACCACAGGAAGTTAATAATAATAATTAACCCTTTTAACCCTTTATAATATCGAGTCAGAGTCGTGATGAAGACTTCGAATATAATTTTCTAAATATGTATGTTATTAATTCCCTTTAAATTGAAATGAAATTCTGTTTTGTCGTAATCAATATAATAATAAAATAAGTTGTAGTGCAAGGGATTAATTGTAACAAAAATACATAAAAGTAGTCGAAGACCGTGTAAAATAATAATCGATCGAACGTTCCCGATGAGCACACATGGAATTCAAAGCGAGGAAGAAATTTCGCGTGTAATGATACACTGTCGGCTCGCGTTTCAAGCTGCAACGTAATCTTGTAATCCAAACAGTATCGTTATTATTGTCGACCATTGAGAGTGTCGCGAGCAATTTCGTGCGACGATCGATTGTTCTATAGCGGTGTTCACGTAATCGTTGGCGTTATAGTTCGGACAGCAACATACACGCGTGATAATTACGGATAGCGATTGCCTAATGATCACTTCAATCGCTCGGAACAAATCATTTTGGGGAAGTCCTGAAACTTCATTAACTGATGACAAAGAGCTCGATACGTACCCATCGCGTAATAATGTGCCTCGCGATTTAATTATTGCTGGGACCATTCAATACGAAATAAAAAAAAACTCGATTTTTGTACGTAACTTTCGAGCACAAAAATCTATTTTTATTCACGAAAAATATATTTCGAGGATTAAAATGATTCCATGACAAAGGCTGGATAATCCTATTAACACATCATCTACCGGAAGTCTATTAATAGAATTTTCAAAAATTATGCTGCACCAAAAGGATGCTTAAAAATCATCTTTCATATATTAACACTAGGTGATGATGATCAAGATGACGGGTTCTAATATTTTTAATTTACAATTATTAAGATTCCAAAGATACATCCATGACGAATTACTCAACAAATTTATTTCTTTGGGTATATGTTATTAAACAAAAAAAAATGGCTAAAAATTTGGGCAGCACATTCTTATTATTTTTATAAAGTAATGTGAAATAGTCATTTTTAGTGCTCCGTAAACCTAGTGTTCATACCAAACAGAATTATTGGAGTACGTTATTGTGAGCGAGTTGTTGGTTTGCTATTGAAGGATCTATTAAAAAATCATTAGTCATAGGATTTCGAAAAGTACGAAATAATAGCCGGTCACCCGAAAATGTACTTCCTTAAAAGAGATGATGCGTAAGGTCATCTGAAGTAATTTTTGGACTTTAAATTATAAAATAATTAAATGATTTCAGGATCATTTCATTGATCATTCTCAAGGCAGTAAAACATTTTTAGGACACTCTGTGTAACGCATTAAGAAACGTTTCTAGCCTATTATCAATCTATTGCGACCTACTGAGCACCTGACGAGTTCAATATATTTTGAAATGTGTTTTTCTGATTTTTTTCAGACGGCTCTCAGTATTTTCTTCCAAGAGGCTGCGATACCCCCATGCGCGCAAGGACCGGGAGCACATTTCGGCCAAGTAAGTGAAATTCAAGTAACACGTCGCGAACGTGGCCCTAGCGCATTCCCTATTCAAATCACCGACACAGCTTTCCTCTATGTATATTGTTTCTACCGACACGAATCCGCGAAAGGAAGTTTGACCGACACCGGCGCGGCGTTCACCGACAACATTGATCGATGCCAACTTTGACCGACATACACGTTCACCGACTTCTGTGCAGCCCCAACAATGTGTAACGATAAGCAACGTACAGGGTGTCTCGAGGTTGATAGCAGTCTCCACTGAAATAAGAGCATAATCCCACGAGCGAAAACTTTTACTTCAGAAATACATTTTCGGAAAATACCACTCTTCATAAGAGACCCAATTACTATGGTGGTGCCAATTACTCTGCCTATATTAAATATACTTATTTTTATAGCATAAGGAACAGTCAAAAAGAGATATTAAATTTTTTTCATTAATATAGCTCTTGTTTAATATTTATTATGTTTTAAAAATAAGTACAGTTAAACCTGTTTTTGTGCGGTCTTTTTCTATGCGATTTTATTTTGATATTGAATTATGTGCATTTTGAAAATTTCTCCATGTTTAAAATGAGACATCTTTTAAAAATGTTTCTATGCGTAATTTAATTATTTATTTTGTTTTGGAAAACACTTTCTCGCTATTTCTGAAATCTTTGACATATTTTCT